>NPHX01000304.1:15210-83157 GCA_002271815.1 Eimeria falciformis
GTTGTTGCTGCCTTTCTTCTGCAGCAGCAAGGAGATGCTCATTGGAGTCGATCCCAGTCACGGAGGCTCCAGCAGCAGCGAGGGCCTCCGTCAGCAAACCACCTCCACACCCAGTGTCAGCTATCCTCACCCCCTGCAGCGGCAGCCCCTGCTGCTGCTGCTGCTGCTGCTGCTGCTGCTGCTGGAGAATGTGCTTGTATAGTGGCAGTGTCTGCAGCTGCTGGATGAGGAAGGAGACACGCACTGGGGTGTATGCATGCAACACCCCCCAATCGCCATTCGGGTCCCACCAGTCAGCAGCGCCAGCAGCAAAGTGCCGGTGCTCCTGCTCCTGCCTGTGCCTATCGCTGCTACTGCTGCTGCTGCTGCTGTTGCTGGTGCTGCTGCTCCTGCTACTGACGCTGCTGCTGCTGCGCTGCTGGCCGTTACTTGCAATGCCTTGAGAGCTATAGAACCTGCTGCTGCTGCTGCTGTTATTTTTGCTGCAGAGACTGTAGCTGCGTGTCAGTGGGGTGTCTGCTGCGCTCCAGTGCCGGATCGCAGGGAAGGGAGCAGCAGCAGCAGCATCGGCTGCTGCTACTGCTGCTGCTGCTGCGTTGCAGCGACGCAGAGCAGGTGAAAAACCTAGATATGTCATTATGAGCTGCTTGCAGTTGTGTGTGTCTCGCAACAAACTGAAGATGCTGGATGTGTAGCTGTACCATTGCCTTTGGGGCTGCATGCGCTTGAGTCCTCCAAGGCAGCCAGCCTAACCCAGCAAATAAACAAAAACAAAAAACAAAGAATGTAACACACGAGCCGCTGCAAACGCCAAACATATCTTTTTTTACAGCTTCTAAGCTGAAAGGATTTAGTAGGGGCAGAAAGAACCTGCATGCCCTTTGCTGCTACTGCTGCTGCTGCATCTGCATGCAGCAGCAACGGCAGCCGCAGAGCAGCAAAGAAGCTGCAGCCGCAGCAGCAACACCAAACACCAACATCAGCACTGCATGCCCAAATCTCCCTAGGGCTCGCAATGGAGGAGCCGACACGCACGCCTCGCCCTAGCAGCAGCAGCAACAACAGCAGCAGCAGCAACAGCAGCAGCAGCAATAGCAGCAGCAGCAACAGCAGCAATAATGGCAGCAGCAACAGCCAGTACTACGTGCCTCCCGCTTGGGGGCTTACCAACTCGGATTATGCGTCTCTTGGGGCCTCAGCGGTCGGGGGTAACCGCACAGGTCCAGCAGCAACGGCAGCAGCAGCAACAACAGCAGCAGCAGCAGCAGCAGTGTTACCGCATGCAGTGTTGCAGGTGGTGCGTCAGGGTGTAACTTTGGAGGCTTTTCGGCTGCACGAGAAACCCTTCTGGGTGGTTGGCAGCAACCCTTCGGCAGATATTGTTTATCCGCATCCTTGTGTGTCGAGGAAGCACCTCGGTAAGCTCAAAGCACGTTTACAAACGCCCAGCCCCTGAGGTGACCCTACATGTGAAGGTGACCCTGGCATGTAGAGGTGACCCTGGCATGTAGAGGTGACCCTGGCATGCAAAGGTGACCCTTACATGCAAAGGTGACCCTGGCGGACTTCCTGCTGCTAGGGAGTCCCTGCACACCAACAAGCCGCCTCTGTTGAGCCAGAGGCAGCATCAGGCGTAACGCTGCTGCTGCTGCTCCTGCTCAGCAGCAGCAGCAGCAAAAACGCTTTTACTCTTTAACATTCGCAGCGCCTGCAAGTCCCCAGCTGCTTAGCCCAAAGGCTAAGAGCCTTTAAGGTGTAGAGACACCTGGCCAAAAGGCATGCAGCAAGCAGCAGGCTCTTCGAAGGGGCCATCAGCCTGCTGAGCTGCTAAGACACCCCAAACCTTTGAGACTCGCAGACACACAGATTGCATTTGCCGCTGCTCTGCCTGCCAAACACGCGCTTTCTAGCAGCAGCAGCAGCAGCAGCAGCAGCAGCAGCAGCAGCAGCATCAGGAGCTGAGTTGGTTTGCGTGTTTGTTGTGTGCAGTTTTTCAGTACGCAAAGGAATTTCCGCATTCTCTTTATGCAGTTGATTTGGCATCATCCTTCGGCACTTCCTGCAACGGGAACGCTCTGCCCCCCATGCAGCCGTTGCTGCTGCTGGGCTCAGGTGTACCTGCTGCTGCTGCTGCTGCTGCTGCTGCTGCTGCTGCTAAGGGTGAGAGCGAAGACAGCAGCGGAGACTGCAGCAGCAAGAAGGCGTTGCTGTCGACAGATGGGAGTGAAGATGCCAACGAAAGTTGTGTCTTCGTCCTCGGCACATCAGGAACCACCAACAGGTCTGCTGCTCTTGCTGCTGCTGCTCTTGCTGCTGCTGCTTTTGCTGCTGCTGCTCTTGCTGCTGCTGCTGCTGCTCTTAGTTGTCCTGCTGTCTGCTTGTGCGTTGCAGGTTGTTTATTGTGGAAGCAGGAGAGGAAGCAGAGACAGTCCCCTTTCAGCCTTCTGCGCCGTTTGCTGCTGCTGCCACTGCAGCAAAAGCACCTGCAGCAGCAGCAATTCCAGCTGCAGCAAAAGCAACTGCAGCAGCAGCAATTGCTGCTGCTGCCAAGTCTAAAGGAGTCAAGCGCGACTCTAAAGAGCAAAAGGAAGAGGCCCGCTTTGCACAACTGCAGCGGCAGCAGCAGGAACTCGAGGAGAAGGCAGCAGCAGCTGCTGCTGCCGGCGATACAGCAGGAGCAGCAGCAGCAGAAGCAGCAGCAGAAGCAGCAGCAGCTGCGGCAGATGCGCTGCAGTGGCAACTCGACAGCCGGAAGCGGCGCAAGGCTGAGGCGTTTTTTGCTGCTGCATGCGTTTTTGATGAAGACGACAGCTTCTTTGACAGAACAGCAGCAGCAGCAGCAGCAGCAGACTCTTCAGGGGATGAGCAGCAGCAGCAGCAGCAGCGGAAGGTTTTAGATGAGGCCTCAATTAAAACAGCGATAAAAAAGATAAAGCAGGAGCTGCAAGACCTTGAGCAGCAGCAGAAGACAGCCGCCTCTGCAGCTGCCACTCCTGCGCAGGGACCAGCAGCAGCAGCAGCAGCAGCAGCAGCAGCAACAGAGGGAGACAAGCAGGAGGATGGGGAAGAAGATTGTCTCGATGCTTTTATGAGGCAAACGCATGCGTCGCTGCATGCAGAGGAGCAGCAGAAACTGCAGCAGAAAATAACCAAGAAAAAGCAGCAGCTTAAGGAGTACCGTATGCTCCTCAAAGCCACGCAGCAGTAACTGCAGCAACAGCAGCTGCTGCTGCTCCTGCTGCACTTGAGTTTTATGCGCCCGCAGCTCAGAGGGCCTCTTAGCAGTAGCAGCAGCAGCAGCAGCAGCAGCTGGGGAGTTTACTGGCTGCTGCAGAGAGCCGCTGTTTCAGCAAAAGACTGGCAGCAACCCTTTTGTCGCCATTGAAGTGTCTGTACAGCCTGCGGCTGCTGCTGCTGCCCCGCGCAACAGAGAAACTGCTGCCTTATGAAAGGGAAAGACAGACAAAGACATTTTGCTGCTGCCACTGACAGCAGCGCTTATTTGTTTTTCTGCTTTGTCTTTGATGGAGATGAAAGGCAACCTGCAGCTGCATCCTTAGGGAGTAGATACACCTCAGCATTACCCAAGGCGTTGCATGCATGCACTTAGTCCAAAAGAAACGCATCCACTTGCTGCCAGCTATCCTGCTGCTGCTGCTGCTGCCGCTGCTGCAACGGCTTTCAAAATCATGTGGTGGGAGGAGCTCTGCGTAGGCAAGGCAGCTTCTGCTTTTCTCCACTGCTGTTGCTGCTACAACTGCAGCTGCCTTGCTGCTGCTGCTTTGGCTGCTGCTTAGGCTGCTGTAGCTGCTGCAGCTGCATGCAATGCAGCACATAGCACCGCCCAGCATCCTCAGGGAATCCGCCGCCCCTGGCTGCCTTTGCAGCTGTCTGCATGCAGCAGCCAACATCCACCAAGGCAGGTAAGGCCCTAACTGCTGCTGCTGCTGCTGCTGCCAGCAGAGCCTCCGCTGAGGAGACCCTGAGAAAGGAGCTTGTAGAGCTTTTGAGCAGGCAGGAAAGATTCTTGCTGCCACGCATATTCTCTTTCTCTCTCTCTAAATGCTGCTTTTGAGGCCGAGCAATCCTTCCCTCCTTGCTGGGATCGACGATCCCAGAAGAGAGTGGCGAGACGCAGCAAAGTGGGCAGTTGCGTTTTCCTTGTGCGAAAGAAGCTGCTGCAAGAAAGATTTTTAAACCCCAAATGCGCGTGGCTGCTGAAACGCATACTTCTCTGAAATTGTCTTCATCATCATCCTTCCCTCAGAGGCAAGAAATGCATTGGTGGCCTCAGTGGGAGGCCCTCGAGATCCCAGGGTGGGAGAAGAAGTGTTCCCCTTTCTGTTAAAGAAAGGCTTGGCAGAGCTTCAAGGTGCAACGCGGCAGTTTTTCTTCTTCAGGGGCTGGTGAGGAGTTGGTGCTTGTTCGCTGCAAGTCCCAATGGGCGGCTTGGCTCAAGGCCACCCGTTCGATGGAGGAGCTGCAAAGCCATTTTAGTGGCTTCGACTAAGGCCTCTCTTAAAGTTTGTTTTCTTTTTCAGTGCAACGGAGGAGATGCTGCATGCGGTGTTTAGCCTGTCTAGTGCAGGGATTAGCCAAGGAGCAGCTACCTAGTTGTTCAGGTTGAAGCCTTTCTCTAGCTGATCTGGATGGAATTTCTTTTTTGTGGACAATCCCAGTTATGTCTTTTAAAGGCTGCAACATGAGAACCTTTGAAATAGCAACGCTTGCGGTGCTGCTAAATACAATGCTCCGATTAACTATCTGTCCGTAGCCGTTTTAAAAAGCTCATTTAAAGCACTTTAAAATTCTCCGTCTCCAACAAATTTCCCTCTGTTGTCCACTGCCCAGCCAGCCCTGCCTCGCTAAGGCCTGACGGCGAGGGGATGCAGGGAGGCATCCAAGGGGAGTTAAGGAGCATCGTTGGCATCTCACCAAGTACGGAGTGTAGGAAGTTGGGCTATTACTTCGGACAAAAAAGATTTAATTAATTTTTCCACTTGAAGATTGGTTTATTTTAGATGCATTGGCAGCAAGCTAGCAGTGATATACGCTCACTGACACGCGCGGTTTGTGCAACCTGTTAAACTGTAGGCTCGCCATTTGCAGTTAGCTCCCAAGGAATTCGTCTACCGGCACAGACAACATGCGCTAGCACACAAAAAGTCACTAGCTAGCCAGAGATAGACGCAGAGTGCAGGAATAGAAAAGGCGAGTCACAACATTCCTCTTGCACTAAGAGCCTCTTCCCCTCAGGCCGCTAGTCAGGTGCCCGGATGGCAGAGGGATATTTGTTGAAACTTTTATTAAATAAAGACTACGTTTTAACTTACGCCTTCCAGCTGCTTGTTTGTGAGTATTTTTCATCTTTGGTGATGGGTAATCGCTTTTGTGCACAGGGGAACAACAAATGTTGCATTCCGCCTGTTCCGAGTAAAACAACCAACGTTGGTGACGTATCAAGTATTTTTCCTATAAAATTTATTTTTTCTTTTGTTTATTACCGGCGGAAATTGGACGGGCTTTATTCTTTTGCGGCGAATCGCACTAGAGGAGCTCTATTGTCTGGGCAAACAGCATTCATTGTTTCACATTTTTAGATCGCTGTAAGAAGAAACATAACATCATGTTTAAAACAATTAAAATAAACACAAAAGCAAAAGCCGTTTTACGTTGAAACAGCGACAAACTCGCTGCAATTTCGAATGCGACTGGCAGCACCAACTCGACGAGCCAAGCGGGCAGCTGCTAGAGCCATAAGCCACTCCTACTTTGTGCGGTCTCCCATCTTCTCTAAGCACAATCTTATTTTATCTTTTGTAAAAAGGAAAAACCGTTAAAAGAATCTTTTTTCATCTTTGTTAAACCAGCCACACCAATGTGTGTGTCTGCTGGTTTGTTGCCCACTGTGTGAACCACCTCCCTGTTGTTAATTGCTCGTCAGCTCCATCCGGGAGTTTTCCCCTTTCTTTCACACGTAAAAATTTTGTTTTAATTTAGATTGTTTTTATTTAGCCGGAATAATGCCGGTGGGGTCCGCATGTCTTGCACGTCCACGCCTGTAGGAGGTGCGCCTGCCGAGCTGAACTCAGGCTTGATGGCCAGATAACTTCAGGTGTAGCCAGTAGTTTAAAATTTTTTTTAGCGATTTGTACTAAAGCTATTGATTAACCAGGCATTTCTGTTTCTGTTGAGGAAGTGGACTTGCGGGATGGAGAAGAACGATCTGCAGACACCACAGGTGGAGGAGCCTTCACCAGATCTTGTTTTTTGTGGAAACATATTTCAAAAACCATGCAAGATAAAAAGCTTTTGTTTGCCCTTTCTTGCATCATCTGGGTCTGATTATTCTTTTGAAGCAATTCCAAGAAAAAGAGTGGCTAGCGATCTATCAGCTGCGAACGACACGGGGGAGCCACCCGTCTCACATGGTATTTCTGGATATTCCCTAAAACTTGCACATTAAAAATGACAAAGGCCTACTTTTTCCATTTACCTCCTTATTGGCCTGGCTGCCCATCCCCAGCGCATGTCAAGTGCACGATGCAAAAGAGCCTCAGCGGGCTAGCTGTTGCGTGTGAAGATAAGAAGATCTTCCTACTGACTAAAAAAATAGCTAAAAGCTGCTGTTTTAGATTTGAAAGTTTTGACGCGCTGTCGTCATGTTCTTAGGTATGCCAGTTGAGAGGGTTCAACGCGGACGTCCCCTCAGGTTTTTTATTGGAGGCCTCACTCAAGAGGTCGACGAAAAGGTACGCTGCTGAAACACGCGGTGCTTTGCTTTTAAAAATTCGAGTTTGCAAGTGGAGTGTCTGCACACCCCGTTGCCTGCGTTGCGGCAGGAGATTCACGAGGCTTTCTCAAAATATGGAAACGTTGTCGCTGTACGTGTAGCTAAGGATTACGCGACAGGAAGGAAGCGCGGTTTCGGCTTTGTGACCATGGAGGAGGGCACTTCAACCAATGCTATTTTTAACAGGGTTCAGTATATCGGCGGCAAGCGGGTAGACATCCGAAGGGAAAACGACACAACCTCTACAGACTTTCCAAGAAAAGTGTTTGTTGGTGGCTTGCATCCTTCGTGGGACGCAAAAACGCTCATTACGTGAGAATTGTATCAGTTATATAGAGTTGTATCCGCTATAAAGAGTTATGTCAATTATATATAGTTGTATCCGCAATATAAAGTTATATCAAATATATGGAGTTATATTAATTGTAAAGAGTTATATCAGCTATATAAAGTTGTGTTAGTTATATAAAGTAGTATCGGCTATATAAAGTTGTAGCAGTTATAGAGCTAGGTGCTAGGATACTGGTGTAAGCACAGCACGCTAAAAAAAACAAACGAATAATAAGAATTCTAAATAGATCTAGTAATCCTTTAGTTACAGAGACTGCTTTAAAAATACTTTTATATTTTTTTCTCAGACGTTTTATGCGTCAACTGCACCGCTGCAAAAGCCGCAAAACTTCAGGCCACCCCAAAGTGTTTGTGCTTCGCATGTTTAGAGAGCTTTCTCGGTTTGGAGAAGTGGAGGCTGTGCAGATCGCCACAGATTGGAATAAAAGATCGCGTTGTTTTGGCTTTGTCACCTTCAAACAGGAACGCGTTGCGGAGTCGCTCATTGGCCAAGGCTCCTGCCGCATCGCAGTGAGGCTTTCAATTGCTAGGGGAACAACTGGGATAAGTTAAGCCCTGAACCTCTATCTCTTTTTTTCAACACCCTTATTGGAGTTTTGGGACTGAAGGTTGGCTGCCTAGTGTACTCAGTAGAGGAAGGGCATGCAGCTGCGGGAAGGGTTTTTGTATATAAGATTGCATTTGCAGGACTGACACCTCAGCTAGTCTAAAAAGATCTTTTGCTTGCATGGCAGTGGCGTGCAATTTTTATCACTTGTGAATGTCTCTCAAGCGCAGAGTTGCCTCTCAGCTCTAGCAGAATTTGTTGCCTTTCCTCCTCAGGACAGATTTGTAGAGATAAGGAGGCCTGAACCCAAGCGCTCGCGAGCGCAAATGGATTGCTGGCGAATAGCAAGGTGTGTGGGAAAAGCTTGTTTGTTTCAATCTGAGAGAAATAAATAAAATGTAGCAGCCAGCAGATCGCTTGTCTTCTTGCATGTCTGTCTATGATAAATCTGGCTCAGGCAGGGATGCCCTAATCCGCATAACCTTCACTTGTGGTATTACTATAGCCAGCAGCAGTGGCCTGCATACTACGGAAATGTTCAATCATCTCTATCTGCTCCGACTGAATGGCAGAGTTGGCCTGCGCCACAGGGCTACAACCCGTTAGACTCTTACGCCTACCACGAGGCTTCTTCGCAGTTCGAGACTACAGCCTATCAATACCCTCCAAGCCTGTCTAGCGTTTCTTCTCAGCCAGTGATGCAACCCACAGGTTGCTCTTCACCTCAGCAACCCTCAAAAATAGAGGAAATAGAGACAAGAGGGCCGCATGAGGAAGTCACCACATCTAAAACAGTTGACTCAGTTTCACAGCTCCAATCCGTAGAAGATCCGCAGGAAAATGGCACTTTAATTGGCCAAGCTGCTCAGCTGGTTGTCGGCTAATTCCCACCGGCTGTCGCTTTCGCGCAGCCTCAACAATCCTTTATCCCGAACATGCATTTCATCCGTTTAGTCTGCCAACAAAGTGTACGGTGAACCACACAAAGCGCAGACAGAAATTAAAAAACATAGCGGTGCCGATGAGTAGCCAGCAGCTGCTTAAACGTCCTCTATGGCTGCACTTGGCCGCAGGCAAATAAGCAAAAATGCCGACACATCATGGAGGTGGAATGATCGCCTCTCTTTTCGTAAAGCTTTGATTAGCTTATTCGGATCAATTGTGCATTTGGCCTCTAGCGGCATGCTTAATGGCTGGATCAGTTGCAAAATAAGTAACTGCTTGGTGCGCCTTGAAGTGTACATACACCGCGAACAACTTGTAGTACCTGGTCGAATAAGCACAAACTCCGTCTTTTTATTTGATGGAGACGAAGTTTGATGCGACGTCATGCATGTAACTCATAATGAGAGCGTTGTTGCTGGTTGGAATAGTGCTATTGAAGGAGTGTGGTTTCGGGAGGCCACACCGCATTCATACGGATGTGGATTCAGCGATCTACCGGATTCTGGGGCATCCAGCTGTAGTGCCACTGAGCAACTTAGCTGTACAACTTGAGCTGATTAAAGCTGCAACTCCCTGCCTGATCAATGCCGCTGAAGGCGACAGCCATGCCCTTGCGGGTGTACAGGCACTGACAGAGCGGTCGATGCAGCTTAAGCCCATCGTTAGACATGTGAGAAACTTCCAGAGTCTTCCTACATTCAAGAGTCTTATAATTCAGCTTCCGGCAGATAGTATTCACCATTACAAAACCAACGGCTTCTGGGAAAGATGAAGAAGATAATGCACGCATGCTGAGAGATAGCACAGCACGCGTGCTGGACGCAGTTTCCCAGGTACCCCCACAATCCACTCCGCCACTGCATCGCAGCTCCCAAAATGCTCAGCTTAGTGAACGCGTTGCCCAATTGGTTGCACTGGAACCTTTGGGTTGTCCTGACCTCCCAGGGCTGGATGTTGTTGAACTGCTGGGGGCAGCAAAGCGGCATGCAGAAGGTACTTCCAACAAATCATGAAACGGTTTTCAAATAAGAATAAAAGCTTTCTCTCCTATCCAGATCTGCATGCATCATCACCACACCGGCTCAACGGTCGTAGGATCGCAGAGCGGTTCATCATTCATGAGTTTATCCCGCATTCTGAAAAGTTGTATTCCATTTCGGAGGGACTGAAAAGCCTTTGCTCTCCAGAAGCCCCGCCTAGCGCGCCAACGGCACTTGCGTCATTTGCGGATATGTGGAGAAACGTGCACGATGGAGTCGTTGCTGCTGGCAGTGCGATTTTACAGAAAGTCCGCATGGCAAGCCGTGCAATATCTCAGAAAGCTGCTGATGATGAGGAGGCCAGGCGATTCTCAGCGCTTTCGAAATATGCGGGAAAGGTGAAAATGCATTTTTGTGGTTTTGTCTCCTTGCTGGCTTATTTTGTTCCTCCGCAGGATGTGGAAGCGAAGTTTCAGGTAAAAACAAAATTTCTGGGATTAATTGCAGTGCACCAAGATCGGGAATGACACAGAAAGTGGATGCTGGCCATGTGATGCAGCGGCTAGACATTCTTAAGGACGCCCTCAGCCAATATGACCGCCATCGATCTCCCGCGCGATCCAACCCCATTGCCAATCATCAACCTGTTTCGCTGTTAGAGGTACATTTCCGCCACGCATGCAAGCAACTGAAGATGTTCTCATCGCTGAATATTTAAGGCTATGCAAATTGCATTTGAAGTTGAGACAGTTCTTCCGCATTTCCAATATCTGGATTCCAATTTGCTCGCGACGAAAAACAAGCTCAGGTACAAATTAAATCTGAACGAAACACTCCATTCCACTTTCTTGTATATCCGCGGAATGCAGGTTCTACAGCAGTCGGTTTCAAGGCAGCGGCGAGACTGTCAACCATGGCATGCAAACGAACAATAAAATACGCCAAAAAATAAACAAGTACGTGATGAGACAAACGCACAATGCCATTAAACTTTCATGAAAAGCATCAGCCTGCAAGCAGATACTGACCGCCTACTGCGACAGGTCAGATCGCAGGCGTCAGCGATTCTCGGCCTTGAGACAAAACAAACTTTCCCCGAACGCATCGATTTGATGGAACCTCTCCAGCGTTTTCAGCAGCTTATCCATTTGACCGACGAAGAGGGAAGATCAGAAAGATTTCAATCCGAGCTCGAGGGGCTCCGAGTGTTGCTCCGCAAAGTGCATCGTGAGGCGGAGAGATTGTACGGTTCCAGCGACTGAAAACGGGCCCAACGGAAAGAAACTGCAGAAAAAACCCATTGGAACTTGTGGTTGGCTGCTAATCTACTTTGAAACTTCAGTCCCCCATGAGGTGCATTTCATGCAAACGGGATGACGACGCCTCGTTCAACTTGCTTTCTGAGACCTTTCAAGCAGTTAGTTGTTGCGTCGTGGCACGGAGGGTGTTGTGTTTTGGTGCATCGGTAATACATGCTATCTTGCGAAACTAGAGATCTATGAAAAGATAAAAGGGTCACTTCTAGTGCGACCCATAGGCCAACCATAACAATTAAAAATAAGAATGTCTTTGGCAGCTTGTTCGAATTGGCGCTGCGTCGTCGCTCCACTATTTCAAGTCAGATCTACTAAAGAAACACACGTGCTGGCGGAACTTGTTGAAAGTAATCACGCAGAAATCGGAGAAGACAGAAAGTACAATATTCTAAAAATGCGCATCTGCGAGAGCCAAGAAGGGGTGAGGATCAGGAGGTCGCATGGCTGCTCGAGCGTTGCCTGTCTTCTTCGGGTCGTTCTTGGAGATTCGTATTTTGCATATGTGCCAACAATTGCGTAGAAGTCTCAATGCAAACCTCATCTTCATGGCCGTCTTGTGCAGACACTTGGGACACAGCATAAGACAACTCTGTTCGCAGTGGATTCCGTCTATAGCTCACACCATTCCTTTCCCGTGAGGCATCCCACGACGGCCGTTGCATGGGGGCTTCAGAAGGTTCCTGCTGCCCCAGGAACCGCTCGGATACTACAGGGCCTCCGCTTCCAATGCACACAAAAGCGCTTGTGTTCCCTGGCACTATGGTGGGTCCCACGCAGGGAAAAGGGCTCGCCAAGGGATAAGACGGGCTGCACGGACGGACCCTCCCGTCCCCCTCTAGCCGCCCTTGTAACCGCTCTGATGCTGCACAGTTCATTAGCCTTAGGGATCCTGCCTGTCTATTTTGGCTGTTTAAGAGAATCTCATGAGTCAGCGGCTCGTAAGCCATAGCCAAAGTATTTCCCATGGCGGGCAACTCCCTCATTAAAGCGGAGAAAGCGCCTCGCTCTCGGGTTCTTCTGTGCCGGGGCTGCTGCGTCGCAATGCAGTTCATTTCCACCTCATCTGCAGATGAGGCAAGGACAAATCCGCCACGCGGAATTTCTGTCTGGCGCTGAGGGCCTTGCCAACTTGCAGGGCGGCTCATCGATTGGTCTCTAGAGGAGGTCATCTCAGAATTTCGATGAAAAGCATTTCCCCTTGTGCTGCCCCGCATGCTGCCGCGGCCTCTGCCGCCTTGCTGCCTGAAGCAGCGCGGCGCCCCATCGCTGCGATTATCCAAATGGACTGGCGAGCTGAGAGCCGCTTCGGGTAAATTTGGCAAGGAAAACTGCGAGTAGCTCAGCGGCATCTCGGCTAGCACTGCCTCGGTGCGGTAGGTTTCCTGGAGAATGTCGCTGTGGTCAGCTGGCTGGCTCTGGTGGGGCTGCGCATGCAGCCACCTAGAAGAAAGTGCTTCGCTGTCTCCCCGCCGCAATTCCATCTCTTCTGCTTCCTCTCGTGCGGGGAGGGGCTGGCCAGACGCCGGCAGCTCATCTGAACTTGGCGGGTGGTAAAGAGGCTCGAGCTCCGAGGCTCTGAGCCTCCAATGCACGAGCGCTGCGAGCAACGCAAGAAATCATTCAGGGAACAGGAAAAGCAGTAATATTCAGGTGTACGTACAGGGAGCGCCGACGGGTAAAAATGTCACGGGAAGCTGCAAAGCGTACCTGGCGTCATTTGGCGTTGCGCCTGATGAGCTGTAGAAACACCTGATCGATTCCAAGGCAAAAAAACGGGGAAGCTGGTGTGGAGCCTTGGCAGTTGGTTTTCCGTGCGTAAGATTTGCTGTGGCCCCTCCTCTGCGGTCAGGAGGCCTGCCGTAGGGGTTTGTGCTTCTCTCTGCCTCTCGAGCTCCCGCGCCAAATCACGCAGATGCTCGCGGGTGGGGAGAGCCGTAAGTTGGGGGTAAGAGCTCCTCTGCGGCTGCACAAGGCGCTGCAGGGGCGCATCAACGGGAGCCGACTGGCTCTGCTGCTGCTGCTGCGTCCACGGAGCCACCTCGACGTTGCACTGGCCAACCTTAAAAACGCTGGGGGGGCTAATCGAGCAAGGGTAGGGCTCCAGAGGCTTGAGGCGGATGAATGTGCCAAGGGTGCTCAAATCCTTCAACATCCAGCGGCTCTCTGCAGGTTGCTGGCCGTCGTAGTAAATCACGCAGTGCTGACGGCTGACGTACCCATTACTCGCCGTGACCGACAACTGCAAAAACAAAACAAACAGCAAAAAAATGTAGCACTTCTCACAAAAGCGGCAGACTCTCTCTCTCCAATGATGCCTCATTAGCTTCTCTCTCCAATGTGGCCTCACTAGCCTTTCTCTCTCTAAAATGAGGCCCCATTCGCTTCTCTCGCTTGCTCTCAAATGCGGCCTCATTAGCCTCTCTTTCTCGCGCGCGCAGCGTCTGACCCTCAGCAACCCGAAAGAAGCTACATGCGGTGCAGAAAAGTGGTGCATGCAAAAGGATCGTCACTTGCCTTTTTTAGATCACTTCTAGAGTTTTGGGGCCCCCTGCCTAGCAGAACACCTCTGGGGTCCACCCAAACTTCCCTCGGCTGGCTTCTGCCGCTTTCGTGAATTTTCAGCAGCAAGAAAGATTCCACTGGTTCGAGGGTTTCTGAGGTGGTTTCCTCCAAAGACTCTCCGGCTGTTGTCCGCTGACTGTCGTCCTGAAAGTCGGTATCCGATAAGCCCCGCTGGCTGCTGCTGCTGCTGCTGCTGCAATGCTGTGTGCATGCGCCGGCTGCCCTGCTGCCCTCTGCTGCATCTGGCTCGCCCACAAAGGCGACTGCATGTGGTCCCGCCGCATTGCAGCTGCTGTCTGTTGGGTGGCAGATGCGGTCGGGCCGCTGTTCAGCTTCCTGAGGAGGTGCACATACACCCCAGCTCCCGCTTCCCGCTGCTTCACATGCAGCTCCCGCGGTTTCAACAGCCTCGCCGCAAGGCTGGTGGAGGCTTTGCTTCTCAGGGAGCAACACACAGCCCACAACTTTGCCTAGTGCTGCATCCCACTGAGACAGCACGTAGGGGCAATCGTCAACTCTTTCTTGGGCTTTCCTCTCTCTTTCTGGCGTCTCATCCCCTCTATCTGTTCCCTTCCGCCTTCTGCTTTCCGCAGAACCCGCACGAAAAAGCTCCACAGACACCTCAACGCGATCGCCAATGTGAATCACATCTCCCGACTGCAGCGCCCGCACCCCAGCAACCCTGCAGAGCACCGGCAAGCCACATGCCAGCAGCAAAGCAAAAACCTTCATCAATGGCATTTATAAAACGAGCAGTGCTGACAGGCAGCACTGGCCAAGGCTATCTTGCTAAAAACCTTGAAAGACGCACTTCACCATCGTTCCTATGGTGGAGCCCAGATCAACTATCCGCAGGCAGCCGTCGTGTTTTTCTCGAAGAAACAACAAGTGGGAAAGAGAGACAGACGAATGCGGCACATGAAGCAGAGACTGCTGGTGTCTCCCCATGTCCCAGGGCAAACTTTGCTGCAGACAACCGGCAGGACAAAAACCAGACGCAGGCTTCTACAAACCCTCAGCCCTAAACCACCACACTCCGCTAAGCTGTTTGTTTGGCTCGCTGCAGGCCCTTTGGCTCCCCTTATTCGTCGCAGCAAAGCAAAAGAAGCCATCCAAAAGCTCAAAAGTCCCAAAGCGTCCGCATGCATGCATGGAATGCATTCACACGAAAGAGAAGGGTAGGCCTGCCTGTACAGCGTGGGAGTCGAAGGCTTGGCTCTGAATGCGGTGGACCCGGTCGCCCAACACCCGCACCACAAACCGCAGGCCGCTCGTCTCTCCTCCCCCAGTGCCTCGCCGCGAACAGATAGACGGGAGCGCCGACATGTAAGCTTCAACCCAACGATGGAGACGATCCCGAGTTGCATCTACAGCAAAACAACCACAACCATAACGACCATAATAAACTATAACAATAACCATAATAAGTATAATAACAACCATAATAACCATAATAAAAACCTCTCTCTGACAACATGGCACCAACAACCTCTTTTCTGCTGCATCTCCTCTTTAAATTTGTAGCTCGTTATTAATCTGTTTTTTTATGGACTCTGCTAAGGGCTGCTGCCTCTTTGCTGTGTCTCCACTTTGCCTTGCCTTGATCGTCTCTGTCGAAGCCAACCATCCGGCAAAACGTCTCTGCGTCTTGCAGATTGAAACACCTACGCCCAGAAACACACAAAACAAAAACACGAAAAGTGCAACAAACCACACAACCACACCAAATAAACACAAAATAAAAGAACACAATGCAACAAAGGAAGTGGCCCCATGTGAAAAGTAGGTGACCCCTAGCAGATGATGAAGTCATCCCTGACAGACGACAAAGTGGCCCCTGGCAGACATAGAAACCAGAATGGGAGAGATGCTTCATAAAGACCATTGGAAGACGGAGAAGAAAGTGGAATAAACTTGCCATCGTTGTTCTGCCCAGAGTGTCTTTCGGTCGAAAGCATCAAGAACGCATGCGACCAAATCGTCCAGCAGCAAACCGCTCTCTTCAGCCACCTCGGGAAGAAGCAGCCTAATTGCTAGTGGTGCGGCTACTTTCGGTTTCACGCAGTGCTGGGCCCACCAAGCCCCATCAATCGGATTGCATGCATGTACTGAAAGGAAATAGCTAGCAGGCGAGCCATGGCGTCGCCGCTGCTGCATCTGCTGGCGGTCAGAGGTGACATAAGCGAGCATGTTGCAGAGAACTGTATTGACAGCAAAGAACTTTCCAATGTCTTGTCGACAGAGAGGGCAAGCCTTCCTCGTCAGTTTTTTATGGCCAATGCAATAGCGACAGAAAGAGTGGCCGCACACAACAGTCACTGGCAGCCTGAAGATCTCCAGGCAGATGGGACACGTCAGCTCGCGAGCAAGCGCCGTAGAGAGGTCCCCGGACTCCTCACCGTTGCTGTTACTGTTGCTGCTGCTGCTGTTGCTGTGGCTGCTGGTGTTGTTGCTGCTGTTGTTGCTGTTGTTGTTGCTGGTGTTGTTGCCGCTCGGCTGCAACAGCAGAGGCGACTTTGGCCCCCGCACTCTTCGCCGTGAGCAGACCATCGACGGCACACGCGATGCTGCTGTTGGCGGATCATTGCATGCAGCAGGAGAGACGGGCGGCGCGTCTTCTCTTCGAAAAGATTGGCAAGACACGCTGCTAGGAGACACAAGAGAAAACAAAAGTGGCATCGGTGGGACCTCACAGCCAGGGTCTGCTTCTGCATTGGCTCCATGCCCGCGCTGGCTTGTAGCCTCCACAGAACAGCGCCGAGTGTAACGCTGCTGCCTTTCTCCCATGATCTCGCAGAAACTAATAGAATGACCAGCTAAAGCTGCCAATGCCGGTGATGAGGATCGCCGATCGTGGCCAGCTGTAGGCTCTGCTGCATCCAGTGGAGCAATGCATACAGAAGGGAGTTCTTGAGACCCTTTGGACGGTTCTGGCAAGGCATCGCTACCCACCAGATTGGGCGACCCATCCATCACGACACTGCAATGGCCAAGGGACCGCACAGGCAAAGCGCGTGCAGCGCCCCTGGCAGGGAAGAAAGTCGCTTCTATCCGTCAGCAGCTCCAGTTGCCACTCCTACACAGGAAGAAAGCAACGCCAGGAGTGATGCAGCTGCTCGCCCTACCCAGCAAATTTCGGAGAGCCACACCTTCTTCGCCGTTTAGTGTCGGGCCGCCAAAGATGTGTCTTGTACATCAAAAGCGGGGTTCTACATCCAGCCCACTTCGTCCTCAGATACGCACACTCTCCCAAGCTAAAGACCTTAATATACAAAGCCATGTAATTTAACAAATAATAAAACCAGAGGGAACTAATCTCAGGATAAAGAAACAGACTGGAAAAAGAGTCGTTCTTCAGGGCTGGGGTTCCCAATGCGGAGGTGATAGGGAAACTGGGATGGTCCCTGGGGAAGGTAACCGAAAAAGAGTGTTAAAATAGAAAGCGCTTTGGGTGCTACACAAGAATGGTTTGCATATCTGCCAAAGACATCCTCGGGGGTCACTCAGCACATAACGTCAAACAGTAGCTGGATGAGCGAGCATACGGCGCTGAGCGGCAATAAAACAGCCAACACAACTAAAAATCAATGGTCTCTACAATGCGCAAATCTACTAGTAACTTTTGGAATAAAAAGAGACGCAATTCGATCGTAATGGGAGGGCAACAGGCACAAGATCAACCCTCCAGGGCTTCTGGTAGACTGTGGTTGCCTCCACACCACACATCCCCCAACTCTCAAAAACGGCAACTCGAAAATATTTCGCCGTCCCGTTAAAAATCCATTTCCATAAAAGAAAAAGATAAGAAAAAACATATTTTGAAGATGCTGGCTTGTGGCTCTTGCCCCTGCAACGACAGAATCTTGGAAATTGCTGCACACCATTTCACTTAGCAATTTTGTTTCTTGGCACTTTGCACTCTGCCACCCGATAATATGTGGGCCTAACATGAAACGGAATTTAATTTAATGATTTGTAATGGGGTTAATGACGGACGAAAGCCGTGCGTAGTAGCAGACAACTGAAGATGGTACCTGAGGCTTTGGTGCTCACTTTCGAGCAGGTTTCGAGATACCCCTTAGTGTGTCCTGATCTTGTTGGTTCCGCGAGATAATGAGACTTTGTTTTCTCTTTAAATTTTTAATTAAGTTCGGGTGTTGGGCAACGACGTTAAGGAGTAGCTATTCACATGAACTGTTTCAGCTCCCAGCCCTCTACAGGCACATTAGAGAGTTCGGGAAGATTACCGTGACTGCACGTCTCCCTACTTCCTAAGAGTCTGCATCTATGTAGTTAGTTAGAGGAAAACACAGGCTTTCCGAGTAGGCTGTGAACTAAGAAGGTTCTCAGAGGCAACGGCTTTTTCCTATACTTGACCGAGTTTAGGGCACAAGATCCCTCCCTGCAAGATGTGGAAGGCGTTCCGGGCTGTGCCACTAGGCCACCCTTGCCGACACGTCTAGACCCAGAGCAATGCATGAGTCTCCAGTGGCACCTTGGAGAGGCTCGCACCTTAGCCCTGACTTCAAAGTGATCTTAGATAGGCCACCTTCTCGATATTGGATTGTATCAGGGAGGTTCTCATATTGACAACATCCTCTTGCCGCTTGGCTGTGCTAAGATCGGCATGGCCTCAGGGAAGCAAGCCTTGGCAAGGGCATTCTTTGGAGCCTAACTATCCTTAACGTATTGTTTCAAGTCCGTGCCAGCACTTATCGTTTCTAAACGTAGACATGAAAAAGATCAGTAGACAGACCTTATACACGTGACCTTCATCAAAGACACTATGGGTATCTGACCTGGAAGCCCACATACAAAGCGTAACGGAAGCTGCAGCGTCAGGTAAACAGCAGCCAGACTCAGCTTGACAGAAAGAACTTGCTTACATAAATGGAATTTCGTAGGGAAATAAACGCCACCCTGCAAATTTAGGTGGGCACAAACTACGAACTAAACTCTACCATCTCAAGATTTGAAGAAAGCACTTGATCACTTTATTTATAAAAAATTGTGTTTAGAGCCACATTTCCGTCCGTAGGGAACTTGAACCTAGACTATTGAGTCCAGGGATTCTACCAACATCGAGGTTTCACACTTTTGTGGTGTGGGTGGGCACGACACGATGTCCGTAAATAAATAGACAATTCCACATTGCCTAAACTTTTAAATCAATGTTTGAAAAATAAAAGCAGTCCAGTAACTGCAAAGGCAAATAAGGATAGTCTCTCTTGTTGGGGCTCGTCGTCGCCAGAGCAAATGGGGTCACAGATTGCCACAACCCTCTGTCGATTCCACATCCGAACAATAACTCCTTATATCTTTGCATATCTGTGGAAATTTCTGACCCACAATTTTTTCTTTGCCAACGCGCACCATCAGGCTGATTTAGGGTATTTGTATGAGCAAGAAATCGTGTCTGGTTTTTGTTGACGTCTCCTCTTCCATCCCACAGCATGCACCTTTTGTTGACTCCAACTTATTGCATCCCTAAGATGTTTTGATTGCACTTTGCTTCTGAGAGCTGCGATGCTCGGCGGTAGAGAGTCGCCGGCCTGTCAACATCTGGATCTAGCAGTTTCTGCATGCGTATTCCAATGGCGATGAAGACTGTTTTGCATGGCCCTAAAAGGAGCCATGAAAATATGGAATTTTCCGCTATTCGAAACGCACTGTACGTTTTTGCAGTAGGGATTTTTGTTGCTACGAGCGCTGAGGCGGGAACGTCCAAAAATGACCACTCTTTGCGAGCCAGGCTTGAAAGAATGGTTAGGGGCTCACCTATTACAGAGTCTACCTCCACACTCCATGTTGATACGGAACCCTCTGAAAGTCTACCGCCAGAGTCCTTTTCGAAGATGGGCCCAGCAGATCGATTTCGTCTTATTGTCGAGGCGGAGGCAGAAGAGGGAGACGACATAAATGTACAGATAGAGTCTTCCAAGGTGCTCCATCCGATCAATAAACCCAAGTTAGGGCCCAATTCTTCGCGCCGTAGTGACATGGCAAAAGTGGCAGTGGGATTTTTACCCTCAGCTATGCTTTTTCCCCAAGTGATCTTCGGTGCGCGTATGAAAAAGACCGTGCTGGAAGACGAGGCCGAGATGCAGGGTTATCATATTGGTATGCATTCACAATTTGTTTGCAGCCTCTGAGTTGTTTGGTTGGATTCAGCACAGTGGAGTGCCGGGCGTAGACTAATGTCAGGATATGGGAACGGCGTAACATTCAGTTTTCCCTTTTTGCGTGTGCGTATTCAGAGACCGATCGTTCAGGGGAAACATCTTCATTCGACAGCCCGGGAAGCACGGAAAATCGTGTGATGGCGTCGCTGACTTCCAATACAGCAGTAACTATTACTGCTGCTGCTGCCACCATTAGCGCCATGTATCTCTCCATGCAAGCCTGGAAGAACTGGCGGGAGCGCCGGAGCGTCGGAATGCTGGCCCCTACGACGGCCAAGTGGGACTTGCAGCAATGCCTGTTGATCATCGACATCCACGGAGCACGGAAGGCGGGAGCAATATTAGGAAAGTATGTGCCAAAGTCGGCGAGTGTGCAAGTGAATGTAAACACCCAACACGCCACTCTGACATATTCGCTTATTCCAACATTTAGAAGCTCACCTTTGAAGTCGCTTATGCGTAAAGCTGAGACCGTCCAAGAGCACTTTAATCTTCCCGCTGATTATTGCTTCGTCAGTGCGGCTGGCGCATCAGGAAGGCAAATGGATGAAGGCACCCCTCGCAGTTTCATTCAGGAATACATGGAGAAAACAACTTTTGGTGGCAAGCGAGTGGCCGCCTTAGTGCTACACGCAGAGAAGTCACCTGGCCTGCAGGTGGTGCAACAGTCTGCAGCTCCCCCAGCTCCGCCTCCAGTGGAGTTGCTTGATGCTATTCGCTTCAAGCATCAGACTTCCGGTGAAAACTTGGTGGAACTGGAAGAGGCTTCGACAGTCAGCGGGAAGGATGCCGCCTTCGAAAGCTTGAACGACTTGGTCGCTGGCAGTGGCATCTGCGGAGGCAAGGTTCTTTGTGTCGACAGTGTATCGATTTCAACGAGTAAGAGCCTCTGCACAGTGCACGCGGCCGTTGAAGATTTGCGACCCATATCTGTTTTTGCAAACGTCTCCCTGCAGACTCTTTCCATTGTGGCGGAGGGAGACCGGAACGGCGCATCTGACAAGGGTGCATCGCAAGCCCCCACGGCTGCTTATCAAATTGCTCTTCCTCGTAATTGTGTTCTCGGTGATGCGTCTCGTGCATCATACATCGTCGCACCATTCAGAGTGAATGTTGAGCCAGCATTTGGAGGCAGTACGAGCTCTGGCAAAAGTTCTTTGGACGGTCTTACGAAAGAGGCAAAAGACGAAGTTGTCACAATGGCAACTGCTCTAGCAACAGCACATGAAAACAGCCCGAACGAGGGGAAGAGAGATTTGAACGTCGCATATCTGCTTGAAATGGACAGTGACATGTTCACTGTAGACAGCAGCGGGCAAGAAGGCGTTAATTCGGATGACCCAAACCTCGACGCAAATTTCAACAGTTTCACAGCAGACTATCAGCACGTCCGCGTTCAGTTCAGGCCCCTTCTCAGGTCGGAAGTTACCGTCTCATTGAGCTTACTCCCTGAGAAGCAGCTGCCGCGTTGATGGCACTGCACAGACATATTTGGTCTGTTTTTCACCGTCAAACTAGAGTGTTGAGGGAGCTTTCTGAATGTGGGCCGCTCTCCACTGTTGTAAAGCCTCGCGCGGAGTATGTTGTGGCCGGAATTCAGGTGCTGAGTGGTGTGGGAAGCTCGGCGGCACGTTTCCCCTTTGCTGGGTATCAATCGGAGGCGCATGTGTCGTGTTTGGTATTAAGAAGTGATATCTTCCACTTCACCAGTTACAGGGAGTTAGCAAGAGGCATGTTGGAAAGTGCACTGCAATTCACGAGGTTTCAGGTTGTACTTGTTCTCATCACTCACATCATGACTGTTTTCTGAGAGCTTTTAAGGATTATTGGTTACTTTCCATTCGGCTGCAGTTCGTGACATTTTAACTGATGCAATTCTGTTTCACCTGAGACCTCTGTGACCGTAGTTTGCAAATTTGCATATAAATTCTGCATTATGCGGTGCTTGAAAGCGTGGATCCCACTCGTTCCACTTTGCTACTTTCCTGTTTTTGTTCTTTTTTGTACGCAAGATCCAGCTTTATAGCAAATGACAATTTTTTAATTTGAAATAAGGTTTACTTTGTTTATAAATGCATCACTTTACAATGCATGACGCGAAACTAGAAGAAACTTCACTGCCTACTTCACGGAGAATTAAAGGAGTCAGTAGCAAAGGAAAAAACTGTCAAAACGGGTGGTGCTAGTGCACAAAAGAGAGGAGGGGTCTGTGCAGAATTGGTTGAATATGTGGTAGGAAGGACACAATGGCAGAAATATGTCAGTGAGGCTCACCTGGGTAGATGTAGTTGTTGACGGATGGAAGCAGTTGAATTCGCCTCAGGGTAAAAGTAATGCATCTTGGAAGGTAGCGTAAAAACAATATGACATAAGGCACATTTTTTTTAGCCCGATTGCTACGTGGCATCCAAACTTCCACTGATGTCCTAATGACGGGCTACAATCACAGCAGCCACAATCCCCTAAACACCAATAGCAGTAAGAAGACATTGTTGAATTATTTTGGGATTTTGCTCCGACTTTCCAAACAACTTGAAGTGAATCAACGTGCAGCGCACAAAAGGGTTGCATGCCAGATTTTGTGAGCCTCTGCTTCGCAACAATTAACTATTCTACAAGACAAGTTGATTGCAACTCGTGCTCTTGTAAGACGGCTGTAGATTGAGCCCAGCAAGAACTTCTGAAATCAAGAGGCAACTGTGCGGCGCTGAACAAAGGCTTATGATAGCACAGGACTGAAGAGGGTTTTGGCAGGGAACAAAACAATACTCTTCAATTTGACGGAGACTCAAACTGAAGCACAAACAAGGACTATTCCATAAGACGCCTTACAGGAAACGCTTCGACAAAGAACTGCAAGGGCTTCGCTTTTAAATTCACAGCTCCGCTTGTGGGGAGCTTTACATTATTGACACAAATCACGGACTGCACCAACACTATGTACAAATTTCATAGTTCAGGATATCACACTACAACAGCAAGGACGGCGATCTCCCGTCGCCTGGTACAGGCCTCATAGAAGTTCTCCAAGTTAGCTATTATTTTTCGTGCATCTGTGAGTGAGCCCTCTAGCCTCACACTGCTTCTGTTCCCTACAGAGCGTCTTTATTCTCCCTCCTACATTCTGCGTCTAGTTTCTCGAACTTCATTGAATGCCCGATCCCGGGCCCGTTTGCTGTAACCATTGTTTGAAAGAGCTCCCCTTTCAGTTGGTTGACTTGTTAGCACGCTAGAGTGTGTAAGGAAAGATAAGCAATTTCTCGATTAGCCCCCCGTTGATTGCCTTTAAAATGCTGAGGCTTCACGGTTATCACAGAGAAGTCCACAATAGCATAGTCGACCTGTGGGCGAGAACACGAGTAGATGTGTGCATTAGGGTAGGACTCGTTTTCTGAAGCTTGCTCTGTATTCTGGGAGCTGGACCGCCACAACGCGGCCCCCATTCTGTAACCGGAGTTCACTGCATGAAGTCTAAAACGAAATACATAGGCTTACCCACGAAGGACAAACCTGAATCAAGGTTTTTTCCTCTTTGCCCAAAAAGGTTGGCGCGTTTGCACCAACTTGTTTCAAACTTTTAGGGACGCCTTGTAACGCGCTGTAAGGTTGAACACAAAGGGGGAACTATTTTATATGATATCCCAAATTAAGAGTTATTTGTCTTACTTCGATACCAATACATTATTACGTTTGTTGACTGACAATTCCGTCACCTATTCGTCTCCCTCCGCAAGCAAAAGGAAAAATAGAGCTTAGAGCTTCTGGCAGGTGGTTAAGCTTTAACACCAGAAACAGTGTGCAAAATTCAAGTGGATGGCTGAAAGGCGTTTCGATCAAGAAAGATTTGTGCTCCTTTGCAAAAGAGGCAAAACAAAGAAGGGGGCGACTGGACCTAGCGGCCTGTAGTGAACGAACTCAAGCCCGCCGTGAACCGGGATGCGCAAAAGGCAAATCAGCAACTGGCAGCAGCACTATTGTACTTGAAAGGCCACGATCGGCTAGGAAAAATAATGTTTGCGTTCCAGAAAAAGGCAGGGGCGAAATTGCGCATCATGCAGATGGATCAGGCCATCTGAACGACTTAAGCAGGGTCATATAGCTCGCGAAAAATATGGATTTTTTTTTCTGCTGAGGCGCCCAGACCCAATAACCTTTTCCACACCCATGCTAATGCTAGGTATCAACACCTACACGTATGAGCAGCTCCACCTGGCTCAAAGGGAAAAAATAAACAGGCAAAAAGCTTTAAACCAATCAGGTTAATAAGTTGGAATGCCCTCAGCAAAGATTTTTGTCGAAGAAAATATAAGCCCCTTTCAAAGCATCTGTCCCACTCGCCCAATATCTTTACTTCAAAGGGACAAATGCATCATAGAATCAAAGAAGTGCTCCAGTGCTGGTGAAACTCTCCGGCCTCCAAGCGAGCTTTGAAGTGTATCCCCATGAAAGAACAGCATTTGTACTCGTTCACACATCAATGCTCATCAGACCTCTAAGTAAGCTGGCTTGATCGACAAGAGAAGAAATACACGTTGCCAAAACAGGTTCTGGCTCTGAGTGCTCGTTGCATACGTCTTCGTGCCTATCCCATGCGCCTTGCCTATGCATGTTTGACACCAGGAGCTGATAAATGCTAGTTTTCCATTAAATTCGCAATACTGACAGTTTGGATGTATAGTGGTGCTCTTGATACCTTTCCCCCGCTGACACTAGCCCAGACTCTTCGGGCAAAACCACTGTGTCGGTAGTTTGCTGCGACAGGAGAGAAGACTAAACGTGCAATTATAGCTACATATAGATATGCCGTGACGGTCCTGCGTCCGTATTTTCGTCTATCTAAATGCCAGCAGATGGTTATAGCCAATATGGCATGCCATCGTCGCAGCAGTATCAATGTAACTCCAACGCCCACAAAAGCGAACGCTGACCGCGAAGATGTCGCCAAAAGAAGACACAACAGCAACAGCTACGGCTACGCAAAAAGCCGCCGCAGCCGGCAAACCCTCAAATTCATGCAGCGCCTTTACAATTGAGCTGCTGCACAGTGTGCGTCGACGTGTTAGTTACATCTCCATCCCTTATAAGGCTGCGTTACCAAAAACAGCCGCACCTCAGTCGTCTGTCACTCTGTCTTTCGATGCAATTAATGCTATACAACAAGCGTCGTGACCTGTTGAGTGGTTCGACCGGCTTCCACCTTTTGTCCCTTGTGACTCTCAAAGCGCCAAGCCTAACCGCTGATTTCCTACAGCCCACCCAATGCTTCCCTAGTATCAGCTTGCATGCCAATCCGTCTAAAAGCGTCCCGGGACGAAGGGCATTCCATTGGGGCCGCCGCCTGGGCGTGAATATGGGCCCCCGCGCGCTCCACGGCCACCTCCGCCTCTAGATCCCCAGCGGCCGCCACCGCTGTCTCCTCCATAACCAACAAGTGATTCCAGCTCAGGCGGCACGACCTGGCTGGCTTCTTTAAGCACGCGAACCAACTCACGCGCCAGGCGCTGCTTGTCGGTTGTAAAAAAGGTATATGCATTGCCTGAAGAAAAGCATCGCTACTGACAAAACTTGCTCAAATGGCACAGATAACTGGAGTGCCGCCATACAAAGTCCATTTACGTAAGAAAGAAACAAATATTTGATGCCAGATGTGCTATTTGGATGTCAGCATGGCAGCAATGACACACCCTTCGCTCCCGCTCTGCCTGTACGACCAATCCTGTGAACATAATCCTCAATTTGGTTCGGCATGTCGTAGTTGATAACGTGACGAATGTCTTTCACGTCAAGTCCACGAGAGGCTACGTCCGTGGCCACCTGCAGACGGAAAACAGACTGAAATGTAGCATCTCCTGTTTAGTGGTAGGGAACCAGAAAACTGAAAGCCGACAGGCTATCTCCACGAGCAAGAAAGCGGTAAAACGCAGATTCGCCAGAGATAAATCCCCACGGATTACTACTAGGGAACCTACCATGATTGGGTTCCTGCCCTGCTTGAACTCGTCCAAAACCCAAGTGCGCTCTTCCTGCTTCTTATCTCCGTGTAAAGAAAGAGCTGGCCATCCTTCCATGCGCAGATCCCGCGTAAGGCTGTCCGCGCCTGCACATGCAATGATCCCAAGACGTGAATATGTAGGGGACCGGCAGTACATAGTATCCTATGCGTATGAATATTCGTTAATACGGCTGGAAACACTGCACCGTAAGACCCCAGTGACTACAGCGAGCCAAAAAAAGGACAAATGTAATTCGCATATCCGTGTGACGCAAAAATCACCTCTCTTCGTTTCAGCAAACACAAGAATCTTAGATCCGTCCATGATGCGACGAAGAAGCGACATGAGCTGTGCGCGCTTCTCATACTCCTGTTCGCACATTCACACTCGCTTTCGCCGAATACTGCAGCTGTGCCACCACCACTATATTCTGCAGACAGACGGAAAGATGCATACTTCAGCCTCCCGCCCCAGTGTGCGGCAATGAATACATTAATGAGAGTCTTCCAACAGAAACTAGTATACACATGACAAACAAGCACCCACTGGCAGACCAAAAATTACAACACAAATGCCCCACAAGCGTGACGTCTCCTCCGAATGCACCATAGCACCAAACGCTTTCAAACAAAATTCAAAGCAAAACAAGGACAGAAAGGTCTCCTGCCCACTCTTGAACTGACTTCTGTAAATAAGCACACTGCCACAAGCGGTACGACTCGCCTTTGGCAGGACGCTTCCACTCACCGATGGCATCTCCGGGTGCTGGCTGCGCGAGGGGCCCCGCACCGCAAATGGTTGGCGCGGTCTAGCTGCGCCAAGGCCCTCTCTCGCAAGGCTTGCCATGCCCCCAGAAAGCCACCGGAGGAGCAGCAGCGACACTGTCATTACGGCCAGAATTTTGCGGCAGGAGGACAGGCAGGGCCGCAATCTACCCAAAACCTCCCGCCATCATACGAGCAGTAAGTGCTGTTGGCATTCACAACTGAATAGGACTGTACGCTTCCAAGTTCCCCACCAGCAAATACACAATGGCATCACGGCATTCTAAGGCCACACGGAGAGAGCATAGTCGCCTAGGAAGCGACACACAGGTGCAGAGCAAGTAAACGGTGAAGGTGTAAACAACAATCATGGAATGACCCTGCACAGCGGTCTTGGTTCATTGACTGAAGACCAACAGAGGCATCCCACCAGACAAAAGTTCATAGGCATTCCCAAAGGCCACGAGCATGAAAAAAGCCAACATGTGGAAATACATCAGCCACTGCCCAGCCCGACAAACACACAAAACGATGTGTACCTGCAACACAAAGACCTCCTGCTTGATGTTGTGACAGGCCTTGAGGTCAAGGCTGCCGACGTTGATGTGAACAGGCTCTTCCTTGCATATATCTCTGGCAAGATTCTGCACTTCCTTTGGCCAAGTCGCAGACCACATCAGTGTCTGCCTGTCAGGGCGAATCTGAGAAACAATCTTCCTGATCTGAGGCTCGAAACCCATATCCAGCATGCGATCAGCCTCGTCCATGACCAAATATGTTACACGGCGGAGATTGGTGACATTGCTCTCCAAGAAATCAATTAGACGGCCGGGGCATGCAATGCAAATCTCCGCGCCGCGCTGAAGGTCTTGAATCTGTGGGCGCTTGGGCACGCCACCATAAGCCGCTGAAAAGACACGTAGAAACATGACGAGTGTAAAACCAATCTTAGTTACAATGTGAGAGGTGTTCAAGGAAATAGAACAACCAAGTGCCATCGTCGAGAAGCAGATGGAGTGTGATTATATTCCAGCACGGCCCGACAAACCGGCATGATTGATCTTGGAAGGCGAAGCGAACAACTTGCATTGTGCACGGATCTGCTCAACAAGTTCACGAGTGGGCGCCAAAATCAACGCGATTGGCCCGTCGCCACTCCTGCAAAAAGAAACATCGAGATATACGAGTAAAGATCCTCACAACGTCCCCTAAGACAACTTTCACCCCCAGCAAAAAAAGAGCATCAACTCACCTCAAATAAGGCTGGGCGTTTATGTGGACAATACCAGGGAGCAAAAACGCCAGGGTCTTGCCGGACCCTGTCTCAGCAATGCCAATCATGTCCCTGCCTGACAGTGCGATCGGCCATCCTTGCAACTGTGCATCCGGAAAAAGAAAACAATGAAGAATAGCTTGTCAGGTTCAAGCAACCCCAACGAGTGACGATCGACGACACATCATATAACAAAAACCCAGCTCGAATATATCCGTATATATGTTTAAAATGACATGAGAAAAGACTAAGAGCCAACCTGAATGGGTGTTGGCTTTTGGAAGCCCGCGGTTGCGATCGTGTCAAGCAAATATGATGGGAACGACGTGTGTTCGAAGGTGGGGCATGGTTTCGGTACATTAACACCTAAAGTGACACCACAAAAACAAAGAAAACGCCATCTCATGCAAGACTGCCAAAAATCTGCGCGGCAGCTCGAACGCTTATTTTCCCCTAACACACCAAGGAGATAATGTATCGAGACATACCCGAGATAATGGAGATTTCATGTTCACTTCGAATGCGATCCGCTTCCTCAGGAGGCATCTGTGCGATTTCTGGATGTTCGACGTAAAAGTTCTTCTCAAACGGCACCAGTTCAATCCTTTGCCAGTCCACCCGTCCCAACTTGGCGCCAAGCTCGTCACCCCCACGGCGATCGCCATATCCACCGCCGCCTCCATAACCACCATAACCTCCCCCGTACCCTCCGGTGCTGCCTCCGTAGCCTCCACTTCCATATCCACCGCCGCCACCATACCCTCCGCCGTAGCCCCCACCACCGCCATACCCGCCGCTTCCGTACCCACCAGGTGCCCCGTAGCCCCCGGTGCTACCGTAGCCACTTGTGCCGCTGTATCCGCCAGCGCTTCCAGAATACATTTTTAAAGATGTATATCTGAGAATAGAAGCTGTGAACGAAACAAATCCCTGCGAAATAAAGCATACAAACTGCAACATCACTCACTATGGGCAGCAACAATACCACTGTTGAATTGGAGGGAGGCCATGCGCAAGAAAGCGTGTAAGAAAACCTTCGTGCATCATGTGGCCAGAGCTCGACTACACAAAGCAAAAACACAGAAGCACGCTTCCATTAGACTAAACAAGATCGAGCGAACAGCGCCTGCAGGCGCTGGACTCGTGCGCCATGCCCCCCCTTGTTACCCGAACGCGTCACAAGTGTGCTCAAGCGTTGGTGAGTTCTGGGCAGCATGCTTATACGCCATATCGACGTAGATTGATAGCATGGTGTGCAGCCCCCACAACATGTAAAGGGCATCAGCATTGCAAAACAACTGTCATGTGTCTCACGCAGCACCAAATAGCTATGCATCCTTGCCGATTCGTTTTTGCAGTCTTCCGTAGAGGGAACAGAAAGAGAAGCCTGACGGTGAATCCGTACAGCCCCCGGCCCTATACCCAAAGAAGAGGCGGCGGATGGCCTGCAGAGTGGTGGGGGAATTGGCTTACCTCTCTTAATTAAAGAAATAACAGACTTGCGCAGCAAGAACTAAGAATCGGTAGTCAGTGGAGCCCGGGTAGAGGATCTTGCACGGCTGTGGAAGCGAAGAATCCAACGACAGTGGCGCATGTGGCAAGGGCAGGGACAGGAATATTGCTTCCTACGCCCTGATCAGAGGCAGCAAAGCGGAAAGAGTGAGGCAGTCAAAAAGACGACAAAAGATTCCCTTGGAGACCCAAACAAATTTGCATGAGCTGCCATCTACAGAACTATAGATGGGGCCGCAGTCATGACCTGTGGAGGTGCTTCGAACCTGTTCTCTAGACTAAAAATGCTAAAGCTAAAATTATCAATATCCTATTCGTTGCCTCTAGGCAGCACTTCTATGCGCTTACTCAACAGTTGCGTTTGATTTTTACCAAGAATCCTGAGAAGGCTTGTGGGGTGTGTCAGCCCCACGATACTTCACAAGATGGAGCCTAAAACATCAACACGGAAACAGGTCACCAAATAGTAGTAGTATTATGCATGATTCCTCCAACGAAAGGAAGTCTTTCTGATGCTTACTTTAACAGCTTCTGGTTCCTCTGTCGCTTATATGGGCCCAGTCTCCTGCCTTTGTGTGAGGCCTTGCCAAAAGGATACAAACGATATCCTCTCTAGCTTTTCCCTAACCGTCGAGACCTTTTTCTGGGCAGATTGTAATCTTTGCTGCCTGCATTGAGGGTATTTTTCCGATTACAAGAATGGACCTCAACAGCCCAATACAGCTGGAGCTGCAATTTTGGTAGCGGACATGTTACTCAGTTTCTGTCCAGTCGCCAAGAATGCTGCCGTAATCCTCGGCAGGTTTGACCGTTGGAGTTTATGTGGACCCTACTGCGAGCACTAGGGCTTTATGGCATCCCTACGTAGTTTCCGTCACTGTAGACCCAAGACGTACGCGTTTTAAAATGCCGCCTCTCCTGACCCCTACGAAGCCAGACAGGAGGAGAGGGCTGGACGGCCGCTTCCGGTGCTACAAATGCCCTAGCGAGTTAGCAGTAGTTGGAGTGAGAGAGAAGTGTTGCCGCAACTGCTTGGTGCAACTTGTCAAGAAAACTTGTGCAGCCGAGTTTGCCGGATTGCGCCGAACACTCACAGAGCAGCAGCAACAACAAAACAAATGCACAGGAACTTTATGTGGAGGATGTGAGGCGTGCAGCAAAGATCCGCCCTTGTTTGTCGGGCTGTCGGGAGGAGACGCGAGCCTTTGCTTGATGCACGTTGCCAATGAGTTCGTGCAGAGGCGTGTCAGGAACCGTGTGATGCAGCAGGAGAAGCAGAGCCGCAAAGACAGCGGTGGCTTTAGGCAAAGCGGGCCGCTTACGCGAGAGCATGAAGCGGATTTTGGATGCTGCATCGCGTTACATGTAGACATGCACCGTCTCTTCCTTCGGCCTGCCTCCGTCATCGGGGTGAGGGTGCCCATCAGTACCCAGAATCATAGCTCTTCTGAGGGACACAGTGCCAGTGAACATGCAACGGAAAGAGGGGCGGCGGTCGACGCTTTTTACGGGCTGCGGCTTCCAGCACCGGCGAAGCAATCTCTACCCCTACAAATCCAGCATGCTGTGTCACAGCAGTGGCCGGCCGTCCGCTGCGTGCTGCTGCACCCGTCCGGGATGGAGTTTACAGTTGTGAAAGACAAACAGTCAGAGCAGCACACAGATTGCTACGTTGAGGTGTACAGACAACCCATCGGCAAAATTTGTACTCGGGAGCAGCTCGATGCCATCGTGCAGCGCGAGAAACAGCTGAGGCAGCTTCTCGCGCAGACTTTTGTTGCGGATAAGACAGCAACAGAGCACTTATGCAGGGCAATCATGTAAGTGAGTTTGCTGTGTTCAGTTGGGGCATTGCAGGTTTCATAGGTTTGGTGCACGAGGCGAATAGTTTGATGGGGTGGATTTTACGGGACTTCAAGTTAGCTTGTTGCGTGCATGCAGGCTTAGGGCTGTACGTCAGTACTTTTCACGGTTTTTCGAGACTGCTAGCAATTTGCAGGGAGCGCATCCCGCGTTTCTGTGCGTAGGCGACTCGGCATCAGCCGCAGCTCTGGGGGTGCTAGAGCGGGTTAACTATGGGGAGGGCCGGCTGCTAGCCTTGGAGTCCGCGCCAGTAGACGGCAGGTAAGGTTGTGATGGCCGTTAAGGGTCGTAGCAGACACTACAGACAGAAGAGGCTAACAGCCATGCGTTCCTTGCGTTCAACTTGAACTGCGCCCTAGTGTGCTACTATGGGGTACATGGGGTTTGTTCGAGATGGTTGAATATGCAGGCACTTGCCGTTGTTTCACCTTTGCCGTCCTGTTGTGGAGTTGTCCAAGAAGGAGCTGGCGCTTTTCCGGCTGTTTGAGGGGCTCCCAGCACTGCAAACGCGGCCATATTTGCTGCATGAAGACATCCTGCCCATCTCAGATGGCACCGCTAAGCGCAATTATCACCCATCTGTCCGCTGGATACTTCAGGACTTTCTCGTTGAATTAGAAAGGGGCAACTGTGCCACTATTCACAACCTCCTCAGTGCTTCGAGGAAGCTCGAACCTACTTTCACCCGATGGAGCCACGCAGATGCCCGTAGGCCACATACACATGCTCATGTTAACAGTAACTTCCTCAAAGTTTTTCATATGAACCAAAGTTACCTAGCAAGCCACGTCATGTGGCTTGGGGAAGCTCCTTGCGGATGGCTACATAACAATATACACACAGTTCAGTGCACTGAATGCAAGCTCATTGTGGTGGTTTCGTACTCGACTTTACCCTATCTCGAACGTTTGTGCTGCATGCTTCAGCATGCTGCCTATGTTGGAAGGCACCAGCTGCGGACCTTTCCCAAATCTTAGGGGAGCGGCAGGTGGTCACTCCGCGGCAACTGCAGGTAAGAATAGCTCCCCCACCGAAAGTGGCCGTCGTGTTGAAATGGTTCAAATACTGGCCAACACTGGTTCCCTAAGCTTGGCTGTGCCTATTTCTACACTGTTTTCAGATTGCTGAGGAGTATTTATTCCGCAACACACCGGCGCCGCGGCTTTGTTTTGCTTGTTTTAGAGACGCTACTGCTGCAGCAAGCGCTGCGCAAATAGCACGAATTCTTTCATGTGACTCTTATGTTCAATATCTTGAAATTGAATAGTACGGCATCGGGACCCACGCTCCTGTGCCTCCCTGAGGGGATACGAAGCGTTTTTGAACACCACCCGTGCTTTTCAAGAATGTTGGCAGTGCCTTTTGAGCATTTGCAGTTTAAAAGACATATGCATCAAAGGAGGCTGTAGGCCTCGCGTTTAGAAAAAGTATTTCCTGAGCCTCCTGACCGTACTGGTTCCCGTTACCGTCGCAACATCAAAACACGCTGCGTTGTTGAATATCGGCAACTGCCTCTTATCACTGACGTCTTCTCTCTCCACTGGAGGATCAGTAATTTGGATACACAGGGAAAACTTAGGGTTGGTGGCAGCGCTGTCTTCTTCAGGCGTGATAAAGGAGGCAAAAACCAGCTGCCACTTCTATTCCGTTATTTTTTTTTTAAAAATCTGCCTAAACCTGTTTTTGGTGGCTTTGGCTTTGGTTCCGAGGTCGGCTGGTTAGGAGAATCGGTGCCGAATAAAGTGCTCCACTGAAGATTCTCTGCATGATACGTGACTTCAGATTCTAGGTCGCTCAGTGAATCATCACCCGTCTGCTTCTTTTGTTTGCCTGCTAGTTTCGCGAGTCTCTTCGCTTCCTGTTTTGCTTTTCTGCTTTCTTTGAGGTTCTTGAACCATTGCCCAAACCTGCTATGCTTTATCTTGTAGACAAACCACTTGAAGAGGTTCACCACAGCCTGAGAGCATGTCACAGACAACCTGCATGCAGACTAACTGACAGTCATATCTTCGACTCCCGAGTTGATTGTCGACCCGCAGCAGTAAGAAGGCAGCAATTTTCCCTAAAAAGTGAAGGGAACTGATATCTGAAATTTACTTGGCCCACACCTACGTTTGAGAGCGACAGAGAACCTTTTACGGAGGACAGCACGGACTATTTTTCACACACAAACTCCCCATGTTAGAGTCGCAATAGGGACTTCTCACCATTTCTATTCTTTCGAGGAACTTCCAGTGCGAGCTGACGATCATATAGATAGAGATACCAGGCCCTAATACGGAAGCGAGGGACGCCATGACAACAACTTTAAGCACTATGAATATCGCTGTTAGCACTGGGGACGCAGACATTGGGGGTGAGTCGATTAGTTCCCCAGCAGAGTCTTCTAATCCAGTGGTCGGAGGATCAAGACAAACACCCATGGGGCCACAGCTTGATGAACTAGCCAAGGCTGATTGGTTTGCGACACTATCTGAAGCAGCACTTGATAAATCGACTGATCCGGCGGCATTTGAATTTTGTGCCATTGCCACCGCGTTCAATTCGCCTACAATCCTGCATAGTGAATTGGACACGGAAGGGTGTAGCACCACTATTTCCCAGCTGTGTAATGTGTAATATCATAATTACCAACTCTGGCTATTCATGCTTGGGAGGTGTGGCGGACTCACGAGACAACCGCTGATACAAAGAACAATGCTAGGCCGATCCATCCAAATATCTCGCGAATGCGATCGTTTTTCCGTTTTTCTATCCACTGTACGACCATCTTTCCGAGGAACGGTGACTGGGTAGCAATGAAATTCCCGTAAGACCGATAGCCCAACTCTGTATACACCTTCCCTGCAAGCAGCGTGTTGTATGTAAACATCATGCCAGTTCCAAAGCGCACACTCTTCAGCATTTTCTTTTGATCGCGAGAGAGCATGTTGTCGAATATTGTGAGGCCGATGTCGCCCCCGGTTAGAACCATGCGGAATGAGTTGGCTTGCAAGGGGTCCATCATTGACTTTTGCCAGGAGGGCTGGCTATATTGACGCTCTTTTTTCTCGATATCTTTAGGCCTAACTACATGATCAAGAGACAAGTTCAGCACGAGTTTCCACAGGTGTGCAAAGAAAGTCGACATCACAGATCGCCGGAACTCCGCTGCCCGGTTCTCTGCACCCATCGTGGCGTAGAATGGGTTTATATTCTTCAGTAGTGCTGTTAGCGGCACCTGCCATGAATCCAAGCAGCCAAAGCAAACGCAGCAGAAACAAGCAGATGTGCCCATTACCTATATATTCAGGCGTTTGAAGGGCTGCCTATCCCAATTATTTTATAATACGGAGGAAGATTGGATGCGTACTGCAGGCGGCAGCCCGGCCGGGCTGAAGAACGTATTTTGCAATATATCCAACATTGCCTCTATTGCTTTGCGAAACACATCGGTGTCCTTGAATACTGATGGGTTTTTTATGTAAACTTGCGAAAGCTCTCTGACGACCAAGGCAATCTTGGGATAGCTTGGTACCACTGCTGTATACGTTGCATGTTGCAAGACGTAATTGGGGAGGCGCAATAGCTTGTCAATGACTCCTCGAATAACCGTCATAAACTTTTGTAGAATGTTTTTTTGCAGCCTAGCAGAGGTATTCTTCGGATTTACTACGATTCCGACAAGCAGCATATCGTCGCCTGCTTCTTTCAGGAGGTGCCACGAATCGTACATGAGTTGAATGGAGGTAGATGAGCGGGAAACCCTCTGACACGCTACCCATAACTGCTCGCGTACTTCTGGCTGTTGACTCAACAATGCAAGTGCTGCCAACATCTCCTTCTTGATGCTATTGTTCAGCTCCTTGCTTTCAGGAGGCGGTTGCGTCAGGTTGAATCCTTCAAAATCTTTTGTGCTCGGAGATAGTCCTCGGTTTATTTTATCCTGCAAAACCAATGTATTTAATTCTGCTGTTGTTCGGAGTTTATATTGTAAACACACGCTGACTGACTATAAGAGCGATTCCCTGGGTATTAACAGTGCAACCGGGAAAGCTTCCTGTGAGGATACAGCTGAAATAGAAATTATTGAAAAGGAAAATTTAGTATTCTATAAAAAGTGCAGATGTTGAAAACACCAAATCCTTGTAGTTTCCTGGAGACTGACCTGTGCCTCAGGAGGCATACCAGCATACGTCCAGGAAGTGATTATGCTGTCGAGTTTCTCTGCAAGGCCTCCCGGTCTTTGCAAACGTCCTGTTTCTGTGCTCATGAACGCCGCGTACTGGTTGAGCTGATGGAAAGTGTCGGGATGAACGATAGGACGGAATGCTGACTGGAGAGCAGCCATCGCCTCAGGCGACAATTGCGCCATCAAGACTGTAAACAGTCGCAATGCATTATCAGAAACGAGTCTTGGCACTGTGGCCTTTAAACTTTAAAGAAACAACTGAAGACTGAGTACACCGTCACTTAACTACTTCATCGTAGTAATTCTGTCCTGAGGCGTAAAATTCCTTTGATATTGTCTTGTACTTACACCTCACGTGTGACGTCGTTAGCTTCTGCTTCTTTTTCAGCATTCCTAATAGCTTGCTCAAAATCCCCTTTTTGTCGCGTTCCCCTCCAGCATCTAAGCCCGCTTGAAAACCGCTTAGCTCAAAAATAGCACCTGAGTGACAGCCAACAGGAACAACAAACGGCTCTAGGATCTTCCACATGTACCCCGTTTCTCCCGAACAAAAGCTGACTGTAGTTATGTCTCACTCTTTTTCTCAAAGTCATTCTTCTTCATGCGGTATAGGCTATACCATTCCTGGAAGGTTAATATCGTTCTAATCCACGGACTGAACAAATCAAGTTTATTGTACTCCTCAGGCTGGGCCGTCATTATCTTATAGGGATGCAGCTTTTGCCAGTCGTCGCAGTGACGGCCGATGCATGGTTCTTGCCGCGCCATCCAGCCGAGTGCATACGAGGGTTGCAAGACTGCAGAATCGCAGAAACATGTGGCCGTGTGCAGTTGGATATGTATTAGAAAGCTAGTGCGGAAACTACGAGTGCGTAAAGTAGCAGCGTCTTCAAAGGAGCCTTAGGCAACGGCGCATAAGTGAAACCTCACAATTGTTAATTGTTGACCACGTATTTCTGAAATATGCGCAGTGAAGCTTGGGGAGAAATTTTTGGCACTGTAAGCTTTTCCATTCCTGGGAGCTCCTAGAGGCCGTACATTTTTGCTCGAAGTCTAAGGCTGTTTGTAGTCCTTGGTTGGTGATATGTTTGTCCAAGTCACTCCCGCGAAGCCCATCACAGAAGTTATTATCTGTGTCGGTCACATACCCATACATGTTCGTTAATACCTTGCGCATCGGCTGACAGACAGCGACAATCACTTTGTAGGACTTTGAAATTTATCTGACTTTCGCTTAGAGCGACACGGCTGGGCACCCTGAACGGAAATTCCCAGGCTGGAAGAACAGGGTATCTCAGACTGTCAGGCGCAGCGGCTGTTAGTTGCTGTCATTTGTGTGGGATCGTACGCTTTTTAATGCCATCCATAACATCCTTAAAGCTCCGAGGGTCTTTGGCCAGCGGACTGTCGGCTCCTGCGTCGGCATTACACAACGAAAACACAATAGCACCAATGTCATACCATGTTATTGTTGACAACCGCAGTATGCAGCTTTGCACACGACGGATACAAGTCTCATGTGCTAGTGATTGGGAGGCATGCCACATAAAACTACGTAGAAACGATGGAACTGGTGGACCTGTTTATCTGACGCATACACACGAAATTAATGACCTGTTCTCTACAGTCGTCATTGGCTTACTCCTGACTGCAAATTTGGTTAATAGAGCACTAAGGTTTTCCTCGATTAATCTTTTAGGGATCCGAGCTGCTCGCAGTAGTTGACAGATCAGGCATTCCAGCTACTGTCAACGTGTGGTAGGAACTACTTCATGCACTGTGCTTGCAGCTCATGCGTGACGAGATTATAAAGCATACCTGCGACCTGAATATTCAGAAAATAATATTCCTTTTCCTCTCTTTTTATTAAAAGTTGTGGCAAGTCTTGAACATCTGTCCTTGCGATTTCCTCTTCCGCGCCTTGGACGAAGCTTGCTGCACGGCTCCCTCCTCCGCCACTGGACATATCGCTTTCAGACAAGAGATCTTCCAAAGAACACGGGTCATCCTTCTCCAGCACATCTGACTTTGGTACTTTGCCCAGGCCAAAGCACAGGCGTCTAAAGTTAACAGATGGTGCTGCATTTTTCTGCAGAAGCACCGTGCGCCGTCGCACTTGAAGTGGAGCGCTGCTCATGATTTCATTAAAGTAATTCAGGGCGCTTTCGTAGTCTGGATTCACACAGAGCGCAGTTAGGTTTGAGCTGTAGTTGTGCCTATACTTGTTTTCTCAAGGAATCTCAGTCTGGTTAGACGGCCCAGCTCATACTCTATTGCCAACGGCGAGCACGGAAAGGCAGTTCAACTGAGTAGTGCCTTTTCCACAGCTTCTACAGATGCAGCGTCTGAAAACAAAGTTTGCGCTCACTTGTTTGCATGTTACTGATAGCGTCTTCTAACAGGTCGCAAGCAACCCTGATATTGCCGACATTGTACTGCACGCGAATGAAGAAATTTCTAGGAATAAATTTAAGTTCTTTAGGTAATTCAGGGCTGCTTCGGATTTTTTTGTGCTTAATTTGGCACAAATCGTCAAGGGCGCTCCGCTGGGAAGCAACAGAGCTCGTTAGGAAGTTGACTAAGTTGGGAAACGCCCTTGTCTCCGACTCCGAGGATTCCTCGAAAAGCTCGTTAAAGCGGAGATGCGCTAGCAGAAGTAGCAGCAGTCCCGCCTTTACTGTACGCCGCAAGTCCCGCAATTGATCACGCAAGAATAATCTTCCTTTGGGGACGGTAGATGGGGTTTTGGGAATTAAAAGCAAGCATTAAAATCCCCTCGGAAAATATTTTTCCTGAAAGTGACCTATGCAGCTATTATACCCAACACAGCTGCGCCCTCAGACCTCATTAGAGGAGAATGCAAACACTATAACCTAAAGGAGTGAATATTGGGGCAACACTTACAAGCGGGGTTGTAGAAGGCTGCCAAAGAAAGCATCGACTTGGGATTTTTCAGCAGCAGACCTTCGGTTAGTCCTTTGAAAAGAGTATCTTCGGCTACAATTTGTTCTACGCTTGGAGGTTTTCTAACGGCTTGTAACGTGGCACGTTGACCCCCGGATGTAACCTGGTTCCTGAATAAATGCGTGACAGACCGAATGCATATGTTGAGAAAGGAGGTGTCGTCACCGCTGCTATGCGAGCGAACAGGATCATAACTACCCACAAGGGGACGTGCCTATCGGTGTTCTACAGCGCAGGCTCTGTCGCTCCTGGCTGGCGAATTACGTACCTAAGCTCTATCATAGAGCTCTCCATTTCACCTTGTGCATTCCTAGGGCTTAATTGTGGCACAAAGCCCCAGTGGATAAACGCTGCTTCGAGGGCTTCCTTTGGAGTTTTCCCTCGTTCAACGAATTCAAACGGGGTGTAAAAAACCATTAGATCGATGTACTGCAATATCTTCGAGAGGACGTAAGAGCAGTAGTGCTTTGGTATACCATCACTCTCTAGAATGGCCGGTTCAGCTTGAATGGCCGCCTCTATTGCTCGTCCTATTTCACGCATTGAACATTGGAGGGACGATAATGATCTTGCAGCAAGTCGGCATCGCTTACCGAACATTTGTATCCCCCTGCACACCTGTATTCCTCTTTCTGCAACGCAATTTAGACATGACTTGGAGCGGTCAAATTAAAGTGCATGTTTTCCGAAAGAAAAAGATCGAAAACTATTCACGCATTTTCGAAACGCAGCGAGAGACCCTGTGAGAACCGCAAGAAACGTGCAACCGCACTCGTCCTATGTGGGAGGACTACTTACCTTTAATTTTATACCTAAACTCTTTGTTTTCCAGAGTATCCTTGAGGTTTTTAAAGTTGTCTCTCGACGTGTCGACTGAAGCGCAAATCGGAACTGGCATAATTTATCTCGGGAGTGCCGATAAACATGCGACATAGGCAGTACCATTCCGACAAGTGCCTTTCGTGCATTATAAATCGTGGACAAGCAAGCTCAGCCATAAGGCGGTGGAACTGTATGAAAAGGCATAACGGCGATGGCAGTTAGCTTGCTCTACCAGCCTGGTAATTGCCCACTCCGTAGAGGCTTTACTTCGTCATAATCTTTCCCATGTTTCAGTTCTCTTTCATGAGGTCTAAAAACCTCCATGCCTGAAACAATAACTGAAAAAGCGCAAGAGGAGGGGGCAAGATTCTAGCTATATGAACGCCGAAATAGAGCGCCGCTACAATAAACAGCGGATGGCTTGGATCACTCACCATCAATGCTGTCCGTTAAAACTCCTGCACGCACAGAAAGTGACGAAAAACACACATTTTCCTTGCCAAACAAGCAGTGTGTATTCATGCGTTCCTGTCACATCACAGCCGAGTGCAGGCCAGCAATTTGTACAATCGCAGAAGCATGGGTTGCATTCATGCCCAAAAACACCAATAGTTTGGGTACCTCCCATAAATTTCCGGTGTTCTACCAGCGGTTGGAAAAATTGGCTTACCTAATCCTTCTCCGCTGGGTACGGGCCCTTGCTCTTGAACTGCGCCTGTTGAGGACATTGGCGTCGCAGATCCGCCTTGCTGCACACTAGACGAGCCGCCGTCCTGCAACATCGCCATTTCCATGGAATTCCCATTGTTACCCTCTGCTGGAAATTCCAAGAAGGTCGCGGCGACTATTGCCCCTCCGCAAAGGCATTTTTTCCAACCGCGGATACAAATCATTGCTGTAACATTCACCTACAGGAAGATTACGTAGCCTCCTGAGCCAGGCCAGTCACAGGATGCCTGACTTTAAAACTACTAAGGCCCCTAATAAGGGCTTTACTTGATCTCCCGCTGTTGACGCATGCAAGTTGCGCGGACTAGTGAAAACAAATCAACCCCGCGAGGGGCATGTTGAACAGGGCCTACATGACCACGCACTCTGAACCGGCAGGGAACGCCGCACGTCTTGGTTGCGCCTAAACACTGTAATAAAAATAGTTGTCAAGTAGATCACGATCTCTAATATTTGGGAGCGTTTTAATATGATGCGGCACGGTCTTAGGAGCCGACCCTGTCGACCGTGTCTGGGCCTGGAACTTTAAATTTACCAATCAAAGCAGAACTACAGTAAAAAAGCTTCCGTGGCACAAAATGAAGAAAAATCGAAGGGAAGCTCGAAAGTGTTTTGGGGGCCTGGGATCGACGCTCCAAGTGTTCTCTAGCAGGCCGGCCCTCCAGGGAACTCCAGTCCATTCGTCATGTCAGTGAAGACTTCTCGTCCTAAGTCTCCTAACCAAAAGCAATATATACAAAAAGTCTGGAAACATACTTACGTGACACAGACAGTGAATTTCAACAATCACCAAAGTTGGAAAGGCCGATATTCCTGCTTGTAAAACTGGCCTATTGCTCATCATCTCAAGAAGATAGCGCGCATACACTTTCACCACTGGCCTGGTAAAACAATTTCTCAGCTTAAGTGTTTGAAGGGGCTACTCATGGTTTTAGCTCTAGTAGGACACAATGTTTCAAATATGGTGCATAGGTGTCCCGTTGTGGCTTCTTTCTGATGGATCGTGGCAGGATCTGACAATTCGAAAACACAAAGCGAGCTTGCTAAATGCCGTAACCCATCATAAATATATCTGGAAAAAAAATTATCTTGTTGTTGCCGACATGTTACACATAATCCGATGTTCTGACACCCCGATCCTTTGTATTGTGATTTGGGCATCTTCCACCCAGGTGCTCCATTAGAGACGAGACACTTAGACGTTATATAAATATGGCTTTAAAGCTCCTGAGAGTAATTCAAAACGAATGGCAGTTTCCGTTAGGCGTTGTAGGTTTTCGGTCACACAGGAATGCTTATATGGCTTTAAAGCTCCTGAGAGTAATCCAAAACGAATGGCAGTTTCCGTCAGGCCTTGTAGGTTTTCGGTCACACAGGCATGCTTTCCCTTCCTCCTCTGCACAACATGAGTTTGGACGTGCTTTGCCTTCTTCCCCAACGGCTCTCTAAATCTTTCCGGTAAAAGGCTAGTTTGGTAGAAAGCGATCTGCAGCAGTTTCAGTGTAGCAGCTGTCCACCAACTTTGTGCTAATAGCTCCCAGTGTTTGAACTCCATTGGTTAACGAACCTTCAAATATATAACTACTTTAGCCACAAACAGCCGGCCCAATTAGGAACGGCTATGGCTATTCTTACCTCATTATTGGTGATACAGGAGAACCGAGTGGACAACTTGTCTATAGAGCCTTTGTACTCTAGTTTTCATTCCCACCAATAAACACGAAACTGGGATGACTTTCAGTTCGTCGCCTTTGTGATAAAATTGGAGGTTGCCTTGCAGGCCACCCACGAAGTCTTCAATCACTTGGCAGTCAGGTTGGCCATCATACTTCTATCGCTTGCATAAACGCAGGCATTAAACTCCGACTTTTGATAATTCTGCCTCGTCTGCTCAGCCGAGCTCCGATGTGATCATATTAACCCTTGCCTCTGCCAGGGCTGGCGATGGGCCGCTCGCGACAGTGGATATTGTCGGCCCGCCGACCTCCATTGCCAAGGTTAAAACGACGTTTATACTGAACGAAAAGATAAAATGTCTCCTTACAATTTATCTTTATAATGTTTCTGTGTTAACACCACACGGAAGACAAATTCCCTTGAACTGATATTAATTAACTTTGTGCTTGGCTAACCTAGCCCCTCTTGCTTAGTTTAAGCTTAAGCGAGACTGAGCATGTCACATTTGAGGTTCGACTCACCCGGAGTCGTGAGTGTAGTGACGTTCAGTACATAAGTTGTTATTGATGCACAGCCTAAATGACTCAAAATAGTCTTGCTAGTGCTCACTTGACAGAAATCCTACCTGCCACAATCCGTCTTACACTGCTGAAAGTTTTGTAGAGATGCACCAATTGGTTATATTACTAAAATGTTGAGATCCGAACTCTGTCACTCAGAAATTGAGTCAAATTCTGTCTATCACTCAAGATGAGATTCTCCACAACGGGATCCCGATTCCCGTGAGTATCCCTAAAGGCCTTGAGCTAGCCTCGAGCCTTATCTATTTCAATTAATGGCTTGACTTTAAGACTTGATCATTTGGTCTCGTTCCCACTCAGTCCTTAACTATCTCCTCATAATAATCTTTCTCAAATCTTCTGCTGAATTCATAATTAACGATCCTTAATTTTAAATTAATAGCATATCCAAAAGTAGCATCTCGAGCTGATACACAATAAGCACAAAAACCACAATAGACTGAAATGAGCAAGGCAAAAGCTGATGCTTCATCTTTGCCTGAGCGCTGAGTAGTGCTATTCACTACACCTATCACTCGGTAACTGCTAATCCCAGATGGTAGATGGATCAACAAGACGCCGGGATTCAAGCAGTACAGTGTCAATTAAATGCGTCAAAGCGGGAACAAGGGACAGAAATGGGATAATTTCCTTTAGCTCCTTTTCCAACACCTTCCATATGCAGCGCTATACAAAAACGCAGCTCTTGTAGCGGTACGCTAGAAGCTACCGACCAGAGACGACATTTGGACCAACAATACGCTGCCATTTAAAATTTAAAATTACGATTGGTGTCCCGTTAAGAGGTTCGATGAGCAGATTTAGACGAAGTCCCCCTAATTCCCCCAACAGCATCTCAGGTTTACACAGGCGTCAGGAAGACTTGCCTAAACGGGAACCACATTGCACAACGGAATCACCAACAAGTTAAGTTTTTAAAACAATTGTTTTGTGCTTAACACCTTGGTAATAGCAATGAAGGGTGCTTGTAGCTCACATGAGCAGGGAGAATATATGTATACATCGATTCTATTCGAACGCTGGAAGTCTCAGCCGTACAGCAGTAATTCTAACAAAAGAGCTGAAGTCGTTACTTTCATTAAAAATAAAAGAAATAATGAAAACGTCCCTTAGAGATGACGCCGTAGCCCGTGGTGGAAGAAATTGGGGACCAGTGGAGCGTTATATCGAGCTGGCAGCTAGCTCAAACGGTGCAATAGAGGACATGCCTGGGTTTTCTGGTTCTTCATTTCCCGTCAAGCTTATGAGCTTTGTTATATATAGTACTCCTTTTCGTTTCCATGGGCATCTTTGGTTGTTGTATCAACCGCCGTTTGCTCTGGTGCCCAACATATGCCCAGGTGAGCCTTTTAATCACCTTCTCAACGCTGGGACACTCTGTGTTTTCTCCTCAACATTTCACTGTATAGCCTTTACATCTTTATGTAAATTGCATTCTTTTCTTCATTGACCGGGGCCAGATATCGTTTTATTCTTTTGCTCAAGCACTTGGTAGGCTTGTTAGCTTCACTCAACAGTGTCATATACCTTGTCTGCCATGCCAGACTTTATCAAGACGTAATTATTATTGCAGTAGCTTCCTGATGTGTAGTGGCATTTAGCATAATTCACTGATATGCCAGACATACTCCGCCCAGCTTTCCACTCAACAACAGTAGCTCGGAGACAAGTTCTACCATCAGTTGGACCCAACGTTATTAGCAGGCCCCTCATAGAGTAAGGTCGCTCGGCCTTCATTTTATACAGCAACTTTAGTGTTTAATTCTTCTCACGGCGACAAGATGGATCGCCGTCATCAGCGTGGGGCCTTGGTGGGTTTATGGCTTGCCCTCACCGCTTTTCTTTCCATCGGCTGTGTATACGTAGCATCGTATGATGCCAACGCAGCAAAAAACTACTTGCAGCGCTTTAATATACCTGCAAACCACATTCAGTTGGAGTGGGCAAAGTCCGGTTCTGGCTTGAAGTCAACCACGTATAAAGGGAAAACATACAAATGGATTCCAAGTGAGTTGCTCTCAGTTGAACAAGTGCTGAGGTTGCTGTTCCCTATAGGGTTTACTGTTATTTGATTCCTCATTAGCCCTTGTCAGTCTGTGCCCCGACATGGGTAAATTAAGGAGATTATAAGAAATCTTCGCTACAAACTTATTAGTTAACCGCTTTGGGGAGGGCTTTCTTTGCAGGCAATAAAGTTGCTGGAGTGAAGGCGGGCTATGCTACCATGTGGGATCGATCAACCAGGAAGTACTGTACACGAAGCGACGCTAAAACTGACTCGCTGAAGTATTTCGGGCAGCGCCTTATGGCCGTGGGAGCTTGCCCCAATTATGGCAAATACATTGCATTTGTGGACAGATCGGGAAATCCAGTTGATACTATGGAACGTTTCACCAACGAGATTCATGGCTCAACAATGCCGTTTTCAACCACTGGCTGCTCGTCTACAGCGGCCCCTGGTGATTCGGAAGTGCCGATGGCAAGTTCAGGATGGACTATGTATTCTGGGTACCTGGTGAAGTGCCCTTTTAATCAGGCTGTATATCAGAACGACATGCTCAAAGACACCGAATATGACCCTGACGTTTGTTCCTTTGTCACTTTAGACAACCCTCTGGTCTTTCTAGACACGTCACAGAGAGAGGGGTCACTTGCTTACAAGCCGTATGCTTTCCATGGGAAGGGAGGCCACAAGGGATACGATTTCATTGGCAGTGGTGTAGGTTGTCCTCCGTATTCTCCCCCACTAACAACTCGATCAATGAAATCTCCCAATATCGCCAACGACCCGTTTCTTTGTTCACAGCTTTCACGTTGCACCAACTTGTGCTGGCCCTGGGACGCCAATCGTCCGTGCTATCGCAGCCTTCCTGTCAGCTTCAACCACAGCACCCAGGAGTGTTTGATACTTGGGTACCACACCCAAACTTACATCAATAACTCCTGCGCTTCCAAAAGCACAACTGATCCAAACGCGAAGTATTGTGTTAAAGCGCACAAGACTGTTGCATCTTCCAAGTACACATACCTGACCGCGTTTACAAGGCCGGACTATGAAACTGCCTGCCGTAAGTTAGCATGGTCGCGGACGCCATCGAGTGTCAATCATGGTTGTGTCCACGTTACATGAACGGTAGATGCGGAACGGCAAGATGCCCCATTTTTCTACCCTGTGTATCTTCCCCTCCAGCACCTTCGAGCTCTAACACTGCATTTTCTTCTTAACCTTAAACCCTTAACCAACACCACGACCACTGTACGCATCCAGACGAAAACTCGGCAATCGCCCGAACGCCGTTCAAAACACTTTCCCGTCTGCCTGGGGACCACGAACTTTATCCGGAAGGTCACCTGGCGCTTCCTTAACCTTCAGCTCACGTGTTCGCTTTGTCTTGTTTTCCTCAGCTCCGCGAGAACCATTAAAGAACGTCGTTTTCGGTGCCTTATTAGGCGAAGTGTGCAAACCGCTGAGCGCGACCTCCAGCTCCACAGGAACCGCTGGACAGTGTGGAGAGGCTGTTTTTGCAGCCAGCAGCGACGATACTCCTTCTGGTGCAGGGGGATCAGGAAGTTCTTCAATTTACTGGTCTTCATGGCTCCCGCAGAGTTCAGGAAATACAAACGGCTCCTGCAACCTCTACTCAGCGGTGCCAAATTGCCTATTCGCAATGAATGGCGCGTTTTCCTTCACTGCTCTAAGCGCTGCAGATCCGAGTCTCGCAGTTGACCCTCCTTCACAGGTCATCGCCCCGGGTCCGTGCTCCTCTAATCCTTGCAAGAACGGCGGGACTTGCGAACTCCCTTCCGGAACGTGCAAATGCACTGCCTGTTACTCGGGCACGAACTGTGAAACAAAGGTATCCGGGTGTTGCGCGTTTAACGCTGACTGCAGTGGCCATGGAACTTGCTCACGCAACAAATGCGTATGTAATTCGGGCTACAGCGGTGCATTGTGTGAAACTGGAAAGTGCGACAACATAGTCTGCCAAAATGGCGGAACTTGCAAAATGCCGGATGGCACATGCACATGTCCAGCGGGTTATTCAGGTTCGTTTTGCGAAATCACGGCTTGTGATAGAGTGGTTTGCCAGAATGGCGGCACTTGCAAAATGCCAGAGGGGAAGTGCACGTGCAAGGATTGCTTTTTGGGGGATCGCTGTGAGCTAAAGAATTTTCGGTGCTGCAAAAATGACCTCGAGTGCCACAAGCCGAACGGGACCTGCGTGAACGGTAGCTGTAAGTGCAACGCCTCGGTTACTGGCGACAAATGTGAAAACAAAGGGTGTGATGGAGTTACTTGCGTTAATGGCGGATCGTGTGACCAGACGACAGGAACGTGCAGCTGCCCCGCTTGCTACAGCGGGGCGAACTGCGAGGTGCATGAAGCTAACTGCTGTGAAACTGACAAGGATTGCAATTCTCCGAATGGTACATGTGTCAACAAAAAATGCAAATGCACAGCAGAATTCCCGGCTCCGAACTGCGAGAACCTATGCTTAGAAACACACTGCGAAAATGGTGGAACGTGCAAACCTGCCAACGGAGAATGCAGTTGTCCTCCTGGTTGGGGGGGAGTTGATTGCACTCAACGAATGCCTTGCGGTACTGGAGGCAAGATCTGCACAGGAAATTCGAAATGCGATGAACAAACAGCCACCTGCATTTGCAATCCCGGATATACCGGAGAGGATTGCTTGGACCTCACATCGAAATGCAAGAAAGCATGCCGCGTTGGAGGTAACGTTATTCGAGAGGATGCGGAAAAGTGCAACGTAGATTGCTATTCGAAATGCTGCGAACACATGCTGGAGACGTGCAAAGACAACACTTCGGATTCTCGAGAGGAGTGCGTTAGGCAAGCATTACCTAATGATGCAGACGAAAAATGCTGTCTTGTGGACATGGAAGGTCAGACAATAGCTTTTACTCCAATAATAATAAAGGAGCGGGATTGCTTCCCCATCCTAGATGGTTGGTAGGGCCCAGCAAAGTGTGACTAGACGGAACTTAGAACAAAGAACTGACTTGGAAGGCAACAGTGTCAGTTTTTGCTTTATTTTTTCATATATTGGGGCGTTGCGTCTGTGACTCTCAGAAGCAAGTAACGCAGCGCTTTATACTGCAGGAGGGATCCTTCTTCTTCTTTTAGTCGCTGGAGGTGGCGGCGTAATGTACTACAGAGTAACTGGAAAGTGAGATAAAACGCAGACTATATGTATCTTGCTAGCCTAGCCACCTGTCAGCCACCTAAATATGGCCTGCAAACGCTCTCCTTGGATGGCGGTGCACCTTTCTCTATAATCTGTGAAAGCAGTAAGATGGTGGATGACTGACCCGTTCGCGATTCTGCTTGCTCCTAAACAGAAATAAAGCATCGGGCGCTGGGCCAGATGAGCTAGGTGACGAAACTGTTTGTGAGAAGGACCCTCGATCACCAGAGGATTCCGCCATATCTGTAGACTTCGAGGACTATGCAAACACCCCGGATGACGGCACAGATGTCATAACTGCCGGAGGTAACCAGCAGGACCTGCAGGCTGGAACACAACCACGCCTTTAAGTGTAGTTGGTCGCCCTATAGAATTCCGCTAGGTAGCTGGTTGTTTCTTCATTACTATGGGTTTGTTCTGAGGGATGTACTGTACTGTGCGCCCATATGACGCGGCTGTTTTCTGGGGTGGAAATCCTTTTTAAATTTGCCTTTCCTTTGCGTTCAGACAAACCAGCACAAGACGTTCAATGGGAAGGTAGGCAATAATGCAGACACATAGTTGCTCTTAACCAAAGAAGCGTCGATGCTTGCATTAAGAACACTTTCTGCGAAGAAACAAGGCCGTATATATAGTAAAGCCACCAAAGGTTTCCGGACGGGATTTTGTTAATTAGAGCGCCTTCTATTTATTTGACTGCTATTTGGGCTGTGAACTTGTGCGCTTTAGATTAATGAGATGAGCTTCTGTCTATTGAGGCTGACTGACTAAATGCGTTCGACGGACTAATCGAAGTGACAGCTTTATTTAGGTTGTCCTACCAAGCAAGCTGTAAAGGCTTTAGAATGACAAGGGTGGCGAACTATGCGATTGCATGCACCACTGGAGCTCACAACGTGCTGAGGGCATATTTCTATAGCTTTTGAACAGTTGGTTGAACAGTTGTCCCTCGCCGCTGAGTGTTGTGGGCCCTCGGACTTTTCTCCCTCGCCGCTGAGTGTTGTGGGCCCTCCGACTTTTCTGGTGAGGGAGGTCATTGCAATGTCATGAAAACTATAAAGCCAGGCGTTTTGCGGCCTGTTCTCAAGCTTTGAGACGTACAGTGTCACTCCCCTCGTATATAGTATGGCACTCTTAAGCGAGCTTATTTCGCTGTATTGCTCTGCACAAAGCAAATACCAATATTGCTTTTTTGTAGCCACAGAGCAATCAATATGGTACGGTACCTGATGGTAATGTGCGCCATCTATTATATAAATACATAGTAGAGGCGTGTCGATATACTAACACTACTAGGAATAGCTTTCAGACGCCCCTTTGTCAAACCGCGCATTCCATACACGCCGGGGCTATTTGGTGATGCTCGATCTAAAGATCCATTCTATTTATCGCTGCCAGGTAAGGAAAGGTGTCCAGAGGCATGTAAGCCGCTGGGGCGTTCGATAATTGTCACATCTTTTGCATAAAAACATTTCAAGCACCCCTGCCCACTTGGGTATTATGCGTAAGAGCGAAAATCGCAAAACCATTATAGCTGCAAGCAAGGAGCGTTTACCGTACCACGGTTTGCTCCGTGTGTAATCGAGAGATGGCACAACTCGCCTTGGAAGAAAGCAGTTACGGCTTGCTCTACCTCATCCCCAAGACTGGCGCTGGAGGGCTTGCTAGTTTTAGCTGCTTTTTGTTCTTTTTCAGTTTCAACATCTTGCTTTGACTTAAAAAGCTTCTTGAGGCTCTGAATGCTCTTGGACTTTGCAATCAATGATACGATCTTCTTGACAGCGTTCCCGAGAGCCTGTAATTACCACACAAGTAGCGGATGAGTTGCATAACTCATGTTGAGCATATAGTTTAACAAGTTGCAGTGAAAGCAACTGACACTGGAAAGCGAGATTATTTCATGCATTGCGGCTCCAACACTCACCATCTCCAGGCGACTGAGAATCTCAAAGTTTGAAACCGCAATATTGTAAATGGCTACGACTGGTCCAGCAAAAACACCGATGCTTGCCATGACTCCCGTCTTCAAGACCACTTGCAAGGCAGTAAGTGCAGGTGAGCCGGTGGGGTCAGGAACAAAAGCGTCACCGCTTTCGTTGATGCACAGACCCATTGGAGGGCAACCTCCTCCCATGCTAGCTTGACCGGTTTCATTCGCGACGCTGCCCATTTGAGTGACTCCGTCCGCAACCCTTCAAGTCAACAGCAGGTCGCATAAAAGAGAAACACTGCGCCGAGCAACAAGCGCCGCTAAAAGTGTAGTTTTACGGCAGTGTGGGGAGTTACAAAGTAATAATGGTGTCAGCAAAGGGAAGGGAGCGTACTGGATAAACGAAGCAGCAAAAAACAAGCCAAGTGAGAGCCAAGAAAGAATTTCCCGAGCTCTGTCTGAGGTACGCTTTTTGATCCAGCGGCTTATCATAACCCCAAAGTACACAGACTGGGCGTGGAGAAACATTCCCAGGCCTACTTGGCCGCTCGCAGAAAGTAAGCTTCCAGTGAGTTGCATTTGGCTCGCAAAAACTGTCGGAGACCCATATTTGGCTTTTAACAGCATCCGCTTTTGGGTCGTAGGCAGCAGTTGGTTGAACAGCTTCAGTCCTAAGTCGCCTCCCATGAGGATCATTCCGAAGGAGCTTGCCTGAAGATATTACGAAATCAGTCACCGATGGTGAACATAAACAAAGTGAGGTGCTGTACCCTGAAGGAGGCTTACTGGAACATTTGGGTGCTATTCTCGTAGTCTTTACCTGGTATGGATCATTAATTGATGTTTGCCAGCCGTCCTTGGAAAACGTTTTTTCAAGGCCATCTAAATGTGCTGCGTTCAACAAGTTGTTTGCCGATACGGAAAAGAGTAGTGTCCATATGTGCTTAAAGAACTGACTCATTGCACTTTCCTTGAGTTCTCTAAGTCGATCTGGCGTTGGCATTGATGAATACAAAGGGTGTAGGGCTGGGACCAGTGTGCTTTCAGGAACCTGTAGGATCTCAAAAGACAATAGATGCCAATTTTGATAGAACCACTGTTTGGCTCGAAGCTGCACTGATAATTTCCTTTCTGAGAGTTGCTAAGCCGTACACAAGATGTACCATGTGGATGGCGTGTTATGGAAAAAAGCAGGACTGCTCACCCCGAGTAGTCCTCGAGAAGGCGACTTGAACTTTTGCTCGTATTGCCCAAAGAGGTCGATTGCTGCATTCATGAAAACCTGTTGGTTTTCGAACACACCCTTGTTCTGGAAATATATATCGACCAAGGTCTTTATTGCCTTCATAACCTCAGAGATATCGATGTTAACGGCAACGAATGAATGGTGCTGCGATCTATAAGAAGGCATCCTCATCAAGCGTGTCAGAAGACGCTTAAGCCTGTTTGGGCTTCCCACTGATGTCTCACTGGGACTGGTAACTTTTCCAATCAGAGTTAAATTTTCGGTTCCGGAACTACTCAGGAGATCGAAGCTATCCCTAACAAGAGAAAAAACGTTAGATGGTTTTCCACCCTTGCACTCATTCAACATCTGCTCCTTGTTGTCTGGGTACATCATCCAACTTTGCAAGGAGGTTTGAAGCTCCGACTTAACGTATTCCTGCCAGGTGCTTGGTTTAGGGGGCTCCACATGCGCGAAGTTTATACCCGCGTAGTCCTTTACAGTTGTCTTTGCTCCTGCTTTAAACTTGTCCTGAAGTGAAAAGCCCGCTACATAAAAAAAAGGAATGGACTGAGACCTGCTGCTCAGTTTACTGGAACTAAACTGCTGTGGTGCATCAACGACAGCCCCACAAAGAGAACAGGCGTACCTTAAGCTTCTGTGGAAGTCCTTTAGTAGCTGCTTCCACCAACATGCTGTCGAGCCTCTGCGACAGGCCGCCACTGGAACTTCTTTCTCCAGAAAGCTCCGAACGCGTAAAGCTTAGCTGGTTTAATTGAAGAAAAACCAAGGGGTGAGCAAGGACTTCGATAGAATTGCGAAGCAGCATAAAGAAATTGCTAGGAAGCTTTGATATTAAAACTGAATATACGCATAAAGTACGTTATCATGAGAGATAATTATCCTTTTGGCCTATGCCTGCTACTTAAGTTCAAGTTCCACGACAGCCTGGCGGCGATCGTTTTTAAAGAATTGTTGACAGGGCTCTGGAGCTCACACTGAAGGTGGCGCTTTGAATACTTGCTGCCCATGTATGCCTTCACGAGCTTTCGTACACTACGCGGTAGCCAGCGAGACAAAAGCACAGATGTTTCGCGCGCTGCAATTAGCTCTTCAAGGCCACGAAAAATAACGCCGACTCCATCTGCAAAAGGAGATCATGCGAACAAAACAAAACAAAAAGACAGTGTGGAATTAGAGACGAGAGCTACCGCAGCCCATGGTTAGATTAGCCGCACATGTCGCATGGCTTGTAAAACCTACCGTTACCAGAGATAAGTTCGGTTGCCTTTTTCCAAGAGTTGCCGCTAATCAAAATGAAAATGCGTAGTAGGTTTTCTCCGCCGGGTACATGCCGAAGTCCCGTGGTGAACAAATCAGGGTGCGTCCCTATCGTCTTCAGCGGACTTTGTTTAGAAACTGTTCTTTTTGGACATTTCGCAGCTCCATTTCCACAGGCAGCTTCTTTTGAAAGAAAGTCTAGGAAGTGTTTTATGGACGCGCTCATGCCTGGGCATAAGCGCAAACACCTAACAGCAAGAACATTTGGTAACTGAATTGGGATGCTAGCAGAGATAGACACGTACGAGTGAGCACAGAGGTGGAGTATCCCCCGTTCTTCCAAACAAGAGTGCACCTACCGCTCTCAAAAATGTTGTATACGTTTTGGAATGCTGCACAATGCAAGCTGAGGAGCTTCTTCTGGCAACTGAAGTTCTTTTCCCACTCTTTTTGATCCCAGGTAGTAGAGCAATACACACCCTCGTCAATGGCAGTTTCTAAATTGTGGCCTAACTTTTTAACTTGGCCTTGGCAGAGCTTAAGTGCTGAAGGGGAGAACAACAATTGGTAAACAAATTGTCAAGGCAGCGGTTCCTAAGCTGGATTTACCAAGACCGCTAGGAAGATTCTGGCTAGGCGAGCGATAGCCGCTGCGCCGGTGTGCTGGGAGCCCGGTTATTGGCGACTACGGAGCGCAGATTACACTTTGTATAGCCTTGAGCAATCTCCTTAGAAGTCCTACGATCAATCATTAAGATAAGGTTCCACCCTGAACAGTGGACAAAGGACATGCAAACCTTAAGGTGGCCAGGTCGACACTGCAAATGGGGACAAGCTATACGATCGTTACAAAATAAAATGTGAGCGTGCATGGAGCACTAAGCTGATGCAAGCTCACAAGATCCAGCATCAGCGCCAAGGATATTTGCTACCGCTGTGTGATCTCCCCCTCTTAGAGCCAACAAACTAAATGTCAACATAGCATTATGGTTTGCTGTTGCTTGTCCTTGACGAGAGGAGACTAGCTGGTCCTCAGGTTGAGCAGATTCCATGAAGGACGTTTGTGTCGTCAGAGCGGTTTCGCCTTCGGCGTTGGCCTCTAAGGCTCCCAACAGGGTTTCATCAAATGCGCAAAAAAGGTTGCTTAACAAGTCATTGTTATGGCGAACTTTGAATCCCAAGCAGAGCCTTTCAAAATTGGTCTTTCCGCCGGCATGCATTTCCAGCGGAGCAGCGTGCTCTTGTTGCTCTGGTGGAAGACCCTGCCCGAGGTTATTAATGTGCTCGACAGCATTTATTTCCGCTGAAATATCAGGCAGTGTACAGCACACAACAAAAAAGCGAGCTTATTACCAAACTGAGATATACTTCTGCTAGCGTGTGTGCAGCTGAAGTCCTGTAAGTCTGTGTGGTTTTATGCTAGAACAAGGAACATATAGTTGAGTATAATATTTAATGAGCTTAGTATTGCCGTACCCAAATAAAGTGCCAATAGAGCTTGGGTCATTATGTCGCAGGAAATGCGGAGCAAGCCGGTCATGTGCGATTTCCTCTTGAAATGCTCCCTTGATAAAAATAAACTATTTGGAGGTAGCTTGGGAGACTTTTGACGGTCTCCTAAAATAATGCCGCACATCCGGTAAATGTGAGTCAGGCTGTGCTCGTGACCTTGAGTCAGCAACTGCCGCAGATGAGGGAAAGTACGTCTTTTGCCTTCGTAGTCTCCGAAAAGTTCCTCGAAACGTTGAAATGCTTGAAAGAGCCAGTTAAATATAAGTGAAGCTAAGTAAGAAAGACAGCACATTGAACAGAAAAGACAACTGACAGCTTGCGGCGTGAAGTTTCCCCAAAACTGGAGTGGCTACTCCCCTTGCTTCTTTCTTTTGTTTAGTAGAACGGAATGGAACATGCCGTGAGCACTCCTCCCTTCTTTCTCCGCCGATTCAAAAATAATTGCTTACCTAGGGGCCCTCCTGTCCCAGCTAATGCCAAATACGATCTTGGAAATCCCACAAGGGCCGTTTCCAGGATACCTGGAACAGGCATCAGCTCCCCTGTCGCCTCCTCATGAGCTTTATTCCTCCGGCGCTTAAACACATTCCTGCAAGGAAAGGAACTGGCGATCATTTGTGAGATTGTGCGCTGGGGACATATAAGCAGTTTTGCTTTCATGTTGAGGGCTAGTGGTGAGTTTCTTACATTTCAATAAACTTTGTAGCGGCAGCTTCGCTGCTTCCAGAGGACTCCTCTGATTCGTGACTCCCGGGCTGCGCCCGCCCTGGAGAGGCGCTAATATTCAGAGCGGAAAAAAGTGATGCCAGTGCAGAATGTGCACCGGCTGATGCATTTGATTGAAACTCCTCTAGTGGTTTTGTAATAGCTGTAAGGTCAAAAAGTATCATTGCGTGGCGAAGGGCCTGGACGCAGCTGGGTGCTGTCCCTTCTGTCGAATTAATTCTCAAGTCAGCCTCGGTCACTGTTACGCGCAAGTCTTGAAGGTTCAGATGGTTGCACGCCACACTCTTGAAGTGTTCAGCGCAGGCCATGGCCTTCAGACCAGCACATACTTCGCGCTTTGAACCTGTGCAGGTCGCCAACACATGCAGCACTCGAAGTCTTCGCAATGTTTCAAGGCAATGCGGGCGTTGGCCCGAACCGCAAATTACGCTTGAAACTTGGAATCCTCTTACTTTTGAGCGCTGCCAGCAGATGAGCGTCTCTCAGAAATTCAGTTAGTGCCTCCATATTCGTTTGGCTGGTGGCGTCTGAGGGGAAAAATCCGAACGGCGCGCCAAGACGTTCGTTCAGCACATGTTTAACAGGCAAGTAAGCATCGATTCAGAGCCAGTGCTTCGCTTCACCCGCACATGCAATCTTTACATGCAACCTTTCCAGGTAGATAATAACTGCGCTTGCTTACCACTAGATGGTTCCATAAGATTCAGCCCCTTGGGCGGCTGAAGGGAAGATGTCATTAGGTACATTTTTAACTCATCTTGGTAGGCTGCAACAAGCGTAGCACTCCGTGCAGCAAGAAGGAGAAATAATTGCGACAATCTGCAGAATTTCATGGTTGTAGGATGGCTGAAGAGAAATGCTCAACTGGCAAGGAAGGCTATCTGCAAGCCCACGTGGAAACTGCTTTTGAGATGCATATTCGTCTTCCAGGCTAATAGATGGAGTATCCCCCGTCTCGGCTGTCTGAAAAGAAAGTGCTACCGCTCCCGCAGCCAAGAGCGAAGCTCGTTTGGTGAGCTTCATCTTCCCCCTTGTCCTCTTGACCTGCTAGTTATATTGTTTTCAAACAGAGTTGATATAAAGCCGTACAACAGCAAGTTCCTCGTACTGCTAAAAGCAGTAGTGTCCCTGCATTTCAACATGCCAGACATACGACCAGATTGAATTAGTTACTTTGAGAACGGCCTGCACTTTTAGCAGCACAAGGCACGACGCTTGCTCGTCTTCGAGAACACACGGTAAGGGCACTGAGTCCTTTGGAGTTGACAGGGGTGGAAAGGGGCGAACATAATGAGATGTGCTCGTGATCAGGCAGAAGCTTGCAAATGTGCCAGCAGAACATATAGACCAAATCATTGTGTGCAAGGAACTCTAAACGAGCCAACGCAAGCAGCGACACCTGTTGTGTGTTTTGTCATTACCCACAAAATAAATTGTTGACAAGAACAGTACAGTACAACTGAATACACACATCTAAATATATGAATATAAAAGCAACTATACTAGCTGTCACTCACGTTCAGGTGTCACCTTGTTCCAGACATAAGGCGATTGCGAAACCACCTTTTTTGGGTGTCTCTTGCATATTTCGCCAAAACCAAAACTGACGTCTTTTCCCACCTTTCAAAACAGTTGCTACAATTATGTTCGTTTAATTGGATGGTTGCTTGAACTTGTGCTTAATGGATGAGTCTTCGATGCAAGCTGGAAGTTCCAACGCGCTAGGACCCTCCCTCACTGGTGGTACAAGACCGCAATACAGCGCAAGTGTCCAGTCTCTCGCCAAAATGGTAATTATCAAAATCATATTCTTCAAAAGCCCAATTTTCAGACTTTTCTAGTTGGATGCCCGGTCGAACATGTCAATTCGAGCCTTTGGGAACTATGGTGCTCTGTGGACATCGACAGATAATCTCATTACTGCTCCAGAATCTTGGCAGTAGATCATTGACAGACCGTACCTCCCTACTGCTCCCAAATATAAAAAATCTTATTTTAGCTTATCTACATTTTGAAAACTCCCCATATAACATTTTTCAATAGTGATTGATATGCTAGAGCTAGTGCTCCGAGCTGTATCTCCTTTTCGCGATAACGAAATTGCGCGGGCATTCTGCAAAGAAAAAGCTTCGCCAATATCAATGAAAAGTTAAGTAGCCTGATTGTTTTATTTTTAAAGCTTTTGGCTTGATTTCACTTCTGTTTCCAGGAAGCATCTGGTAATATTCCTCACGAACAGAATCGACATAACTGTGAAAACCTTCATAATAAAAAGCTTATGAACGCTCAAAATGCTGCAATAAAAAAACACTGATTACGCATGACGCTAGCTTTATCGTACAAATATGCAGGACCCACCACTAATAAAACGGTCAATTGGGCAGTGCACGTCGAGAAAGGCAAACGAGATCTCACAGCTTGTAAACTCAACAACCACGTGAGTTGCTTCCATGAATGCTGAAAACTTTTTGGTTTATCCCACTGGAGCTGACTGCTGATTTTCTCCGCAAAGCTCCAACGGAGGAAGGGCAGGGTAAAGCAGGAGACAGCCTGCATAGCCATTTTGTAAACAACGTGCTGTGGTGAAAACCGTTGAGTGCTACCAGAAATAATGAATCCGCGTTTTATATGCCCTCTATTTATTTGTCCTCTATATGGGATCAATCGGCAAGTAAGTGTTTGCCCTCATGGATCCGTATATAACATTGAACCTTCCAACACTCAGCAGCCTTAAAACATTCCGTCTTTTGGGCTTTTGAGAAGTAGCTGCAATAGTTAGTGCAGTTGGTAGCTTCCCAATGGCATCACAGCAGAAGACTATGGGACCCAAATTATCCCAGATGCCACAACCACTAGCACAAAGACCCAGGCAATTCCTCAGCCATCTACTCTAAGGATCCCATATGGCCCTCGTTTTGGGCGTCCACAGCTTCACCCACTCAGACGAAGGAAGAATCCTGCTCGCTTTTCCGCCTGTCCGTTCTTAACCTTGCGCCAAAATGTCCCACCCTTCGGTGCTCCCGGTTCGGGTAAGTTGGTATTCTTTAATTTGACATTGTTGTTTATAGACCTTAAAATTGACCATCTTAACTTTAAAAATAGACCTCGCAATCAATCTCATTCGGTTAAAACTAGGCAATGCTCTTTTTGTTTTTCCTTGACTCTGAGATCCTTCAACATCTTTTCACTAGCTTTCTCCGTTTCTGTTCTATCACCATTAAGGAGCTAGAAGAAGATCGAGATGCGCTTTCCTTTTCACTGCCTGAATTGGCTTCGTCTTTCCCTGATGCCGCTCCTCCTTCATCCCATTATCCCTCCAAAGTAGACAAGATGTTTCCTTGCCATCGTATGCATATGGCCATTGAGGAGTCAGGGATGGAGATATGACACTAGCTACAGCGGATCTGTTTTGCAAGAACTAACCACAGTAACTTGCATCCCTTTTGCTCTGTTTGCGGTACGCATTCCTTTCGTTCCACATAAGAAAAAAAAATCACACCCGCTTTTTTCAATTCGTGTGGGTTTCTTCTGTTCCTTACAATGTGCCACTTTTACATGAGATGCAGCCGTTTCGTTCGTAATTTCGGAATGATAGACTTTCAACCGCTTTTCCCACCGCCTCCTCAGTAAGACAACTGTGATGATATATGTGTTAATAGAAAGCTTATCTGTATTTTAAAAACAGAATCTCATAACGAATTCAAACTCCAGAAATATCTCCAATAGAAAATCGTCCTTATGGGTCCACACAGATCCGTTGTCCATTTCATTGCATTAGTTTGCGTTTTTCCGTAGTACCTCTCCATCAAAAAAATTTCCTTTATCTGTACGAAATGACTCTGGCCTATTCTGATTTGATTAGTCCTTCCCTTTGCATTCATTCGCGTCTGAAAACCTACGGTAAACGATTGTCACACCTAGGGCCCCTTGTCCCCTCCTTCCACTCCTTTGTGTCTTTAAACTATTTGTTGGGTTTTCTCTCTTAAAGCAAAATATTTTGGGCAGGTTCTCTCCCTCGGCATGCATCCATCCGAGCACACAATCTGAGGAGCTGGACTACTCTTCCTCACATAGATTGGCACAACACATCATCCCAAACGTTACTTAGAGCATTAAATAAAAAGACTCTAAGCTATAACTAACAGACAAAAAATACAGCAATACCAAACACGCATATTAACATTCTAGAGAGATTGTCGAAGCCCTGCCTCTCGAGCTGCCTTTGTCTTTAGTATATATATAGGTACACTGAAGTGCTGGCCTGCCTCTCGAGCTCCGCAGTGCAAAGTATTTTTTTTATTAGTTTTTTATGTTGGTAAATTGAAGTGCTCGGGTCCTCCGTTGTGTAAAGTGTGTCTTGCGCGAGACTTTTTGTTGTGTGTGGATGGCCTGTTTAGCGCACTCTGACAGTAAAAAGTGGCTCCACAACCTGATGAAGCGTTCGCTTCAATTAAAGCCAAAAATTGAAACCAATTAAAAACACTAAATACAAACCATCTTGTTTATGAGAACGGGGGTAACAGCTCTGTAAGGATGGTCAACGGGGCTCTGGTCAAGCAGTATAGGCCCTCTTCCAACTGCAGCCTGCCTTAAATATATCTTTTTCCAGAAAAGTTCTTGGAAAATTACTTACTTAAATATTATTTTTGTTGAAATTCCTTTAAAGGACCAAAGATGGCCGCCACGCCAGGGTGTGGTAGTATACTGAAAAGACAAACTAAAGTGTTCCTTTCCTCAGTACGCATTGAAATATCAGAAAGCACTTCTCTAAACAAAGACGAAATGCGGGAAAAGGCGGTTGTTTTAGTATCAATGGGTGTCGGGCATTGTATAGAGAACGGCATATCACTTGACCCTGACGTGTGTTTGTTACTGCAGTCGACCAAGCAGATAAGCTCCCAAGAACTCATTGCGGCATTCAAGGATGTTTCAGTATGTCAAGACTAATACGTGCGACTTTTGTTTAAAACGTGCAAAGGGATTTTTCCGTACAAGGCAGGTACAGAGCCACCGATGGAGACATAAGAGAGTCGTAAATGATCTTATGTTCGTTGGTCTCAGGGGGGAGGAGGATTAATTCTGACATCCCAAGCAGGAAATCTCGCCAGCCGCTTAGTAAGTCTAGAGTTCGTCTACTTAGGGCGGATTTGGACAGACTTTCTGGAGCCCAACGTAGTTTTTGTGTTCTTTGGAAAAAACGGATTGTAGAAAGAGAACTGCTCAACATACGTAAATATATGCCGCAAACTATCTATAAATCTGATAGAGGACTCGTGATTAAGCTGCACAATGGATGTTAATGATGTTCTAAATATCTTCTTATTGTTGCTATTTGTTCAGGGTTTGGCCCCTTCCCTTAAGGAAATTGAGGAGCTGAAGAATGTGGTGGGAGAATATTGCGACTTGTCGACATTCGCGAATTTCTGCAAAGAGGTAAATCAGCAGTTTTCCTTTAAGGAATTACAGTGGACTCTGCCACAAAAATTATGTGCTAATGGTTTGATAATAACATTCAGGGGAATTGGACGTTTTTTAGGTGGTGCATGAGAATGACACCCCAGAGCTTCTTGCTCAACTCTTTGGTTGCTACGATCCAAAAAACACGGGAAAAGTGTCTTTGCGCGTCGCAAGAAACATCCTTCTGAATTGTGGGGAAGTGCTCACTCAAGACGAAATGAATGCGGTACTTGAAATGCTGGGAATCTCCCGTGACGAAATTGATTATAAAACCTTTTGTGCCAAGTAAGCTGTCCGAATGCAGCGCTTAACCGGACGATTACTTCGCTTTAGACATCGTGGTGGTGCCTTAAAACCGGTTTATCGTTCTGCACACATGTTTTAAACAATACCGAAACTTCTATTTCGTATTAGCTGGCATGTCGTCTTCCTTGCAGGCTTCTTTCGGAGCGCTGATACTACTGCCAAGTGCAGATGCGCATCGGTGTGGTGTCGCATTGATATGTTGTACTTACAGCCTTGCTGTCCTAAAGTTGCTTCACAGTAGCACTACTTTATTGTACTATTTTATTGGCGAACGACCGGCAAACAGTCAGCAATAAAGCAGCACGCACGCAGGCGGTTTCGCAGGCGGCCATCGCATTGGTGACAGGCATACCTAGCGTTTCCTTCGTAACCCACGGGTTCCATACCCACAAAAAAGTTAATATTTTTAACGTAGCATGCTCAAGAAGGATGACTAACAGTTTATCTGTGTCCAGACCCATGTGACAGCTGAAAGGGAAGGCAGCTAGTAAAAACCTGAACACTTTGATCTAGGTCTCTGCATTCATTTATATAGTGTATCATTGCGTGTCATGCATTTGTGCCGTTAGCGGTGAACAAGCACACATCATGTTTGTAGCGCTGCTAGTTCGTTGCACATATCGATTTATTCACACTGGGCTTTTCGCAAGCGTTTTCCCGCGAACCGAACTCCCCCTCAACATCCCAGTAGACGCACCTTTGCGAGTTGTCCCTCTAAATGAATGCAGACGACCTGTCCTCTTGCATAGCAAAGTCCCCGAAACTTCGCTGGCTGCATGCATGTATGTATTATTATTCCGGGCTTCAATGGTTTTCAGCCAACCGGTTTTCCAAGGCACACAATTTTTCCGTCGAGCGGCGCAGCAAAAGGCACCCAGACTGAACCAAAAAGAGCCCAAACCGCTGTGAAAGAATTGTTGGTCGTCTGGACATTCATCAGGCATTGTCCTGCTCGCTACGGCAAGACGGCGAGACGGCGAGGCCACCGGACGCGCCAGTGGTGGCCGCTGCGGTGCTCGCCTTGCCCACAAAGAGCTGCGACGATTAGGGGAGGGCAAAACGTGCATTCGGGATCGGCACACGCCCCAGCACCGGCACAAATCAGGCTATATCATGCACTTCCTTTCCAGGCAGGCTTGTTTCACTCATCCAGCAAGATGTCTGCCACGCTAAAGTGCAGCACCTCCAACATGAACTACCGTGCGCTCTGTCACGAATAACTCGCCCAATCTGATCACGGGTGCACTAGCACAGCGCGTATCCTCGGTGCCTGCCCGTTAAAAGACACTATTGGGTGTTTCCTTTGCCTAGGGCTCGCTGAGCGTTGACAAGCGTCGAACACAAGACTCGCATGGGCATCCGATCTTCTACTGGCGTGCTACACAAGAATGCACACTTCTTCAGGAAGACGCAGAACTCCAAAGAGGCCGCATGCTTGTGACAGGCGAACGACGCGTTCCACTTCAAAATCTCTGCACGGCAGTTCTTTGCCCGCGCAGCAAAAACAGCACCAACTCTTCCCAGCGTGCGTCCCAGCGTGTCACTTCGCCTTGGCTGCTCGAAAGAGGGACATTGGCAGCTTCGCAACTTGCAGAACTGTCTTGGGCTCAATTTTTAGCTTCTTTCCAGAGCGTTTTCTACTGCTGCTGGAGGGGCTGGTGGCGGCGCTTCGGCCATGGCCTGACAGACCGTTAGGGCCACCGGCCTCTCCATCACTGCGTGAGACTCTCGTGTCTGTTGCACCATCAACGGCTGCGTTTTGCTTGCCTCTGCTACTGCTGCGGCTGAAGCTCTTCTTTCGAAAGAACCGGCCACCTTCTCCTCCGCTCCCAGAGTCAGACTCCACGTGGGAGCTGCTGCCGCCTTCATCCCTCAGGGCGCTCAGCATGGATTGCAGCATGCCACTTGAGGAGATGTTGCGACGTGAAGTGTCACGGCTCCGGTATAACCGCAGAAATCGACGCAAAACGCGCTTATCGCTTCCAGGGGTGAGCAACCTGCAACACAGAATACGCCGAGGTTATTTAAGGAAACAAATTTATGACCGCTAGCTAATTCAACAGAATCTACTAATTCCTGAACTCAACTGAAAGTAAAAATGAAGTCGATCCATCCTTTGATTTGCTACATACTCTGAGCCCAATCACTCACCGCTCATTCGCAATCGCGAGCGCTGTGTTCCCCGCATCGTCTTGGGTCATTACGTCTGCGCCCATTTCCATCAGCATGGCGGCCACGGAATACTGACCAAAAAAGAGCGCCGCTAGCAATGCTGTGCGGCCTTGTGAGTCCTGTATGCACCAACAGCACACATATGACTCCCAGGAAATAGTGACTCACAAATGTGCGAATCGATCCGACCCAGTGTCAATACACGCAAAAGTGCAATATGGGCGCGCGGGTCTTCATGATGGATAGATAGCGATCAACGGCTAACCTTAGCTTCCAAATCGAGTGATTTTGCCTTCTTCAGAATTGTCTTTGCTATTTTGTCATTTCGCAGGCGAATGCAAACAAGCAAAGGGGTTTCACCCTCCGTTTTTTCCGCCTTGTTACAATCCAGCACTTGAGTTTGTGTTGCAAGAATCCATTTTCCATCCGCAGTTTCGTCCTCTTTCGGGTTTTCCACCACCTGCAGCTGCGGCTGCTGCTGAAGGCCATTCACGTGCACCTTAACCCTGTATGGTTCCTGGGTGTGATCTAAGAAGTAATTCACCATATCTTCGTGGTTTTCCATGCACGCGACAATCAGCGGAGTCATTCCTGAAAACACACCAGCAAACCCCCGTGCGAATTTCAGTACAGTTAAATTTGGTTAAGTTCGAAACACTTTGTGTATTCTCCACTTCAGCGCAAATAGGCGGAAGCAAACGCTAAATGCGATAAGCTGACTATTTTGCACTATTCGCACCTTCAAAGTTGGCTTTGTTGACGTCTGCTCCGTGGTCGATCAGTCGCTCAACGCAACTCCCAAGTCCTTCTTCTGTGGCGGCCAGAAGAGCCGTTTGCCCACCCTCACCACGCGCGTCTACATTGCATCCGCTGGCAAGCAGGAGCTCCAGCACATGTACGCGTCCCTGCTTCGCTGCCTACACCAGAGCACAAGAAAAAACAGAAAAGGAAGATAAACAGTCGGGCACCAGGAACACTACAGCAGCTATCATCTCCCCATAACCCCCAAATCCGCTGCCCATGCAAACCGTCCATCAGGCTGCAGCCAAAAGGCCAACAAGAGGAGAAACCGCGCCATGCATTTTCACCTGTAGAAGTGGCTTGGACCAGAGGGGATGCGTTCTGTTCATCAGATCGGGGTATTTGTCGATGAGCATTCCGATGCTCACCACGTCGTTCTTCGCCACCGCACAGCTCAGGACGTCTGAGAAACCCCAAAGCCACAAATCAAAAAATCCCACAAACTTCACAGGCTGCACGCATCACTGAAAGTCCCACCGCCAAGGCCAATGCAGCGCACACTCCACCTTCATGCAGTCTTTTGGAAGTTGGAATAGCTCAGGTGGCGAAGGTCGCACCTGTCAATACCCATCTCTTGTGCTTTTGAGCGCCGGCTCCGGCCTCCAAAAAGAGAGGCAGCCACTTCGGATTCAGCTGGTACGCCATCTGCGGAAAACCCGGCAGCCGGCAATTCAACTCCATGAAAAAATAAAATAAAGAAACAACTAAACAGAAGTTCTCATGCAATGCATCAACAATTCATGCTCAAGTGGCCAAACACTCGAAAGTAGCTTACCAGTGTTGGGGTGTAGGAGTTGTGGCCACGCGAACTCGGGTCTCCCCCCGCCTTCAAAATCAGACGGATAATCTCTGGCGAATTCACTTCGCATGCAACGCACAGAGCGCTTTTGTACGTCCGCACTGCTGGGCACTTTACGTCCAGCGCAGCACCCCGCGCGAGCAGCCGCTGCAAAAAGCAGAAATTCATCACAGCAAAACAAAAACATTGAAGAAAACGAGACTCGCCACGCATGCACACCCACAAATAAACATGAGGCAACACAAGGGGAAACGTGAGAGCGTGCAAATTTATGAGCCATTGAAACAGAAAACACACAAGGCACGCATCTGTTAGAGGCCGTTGTGTCCCCTCCCTACTGCTCTGGCAGCTGCAATGCAAGAGAAAGCCAGAAAAAGCACAAGAGGAAAAAGAAAACAAACGGGAGAAACAGCGCTGAAGGCCCACCTTGACGATTTCTGCGTCGTTACGGCGAATTGCCGTCTGCAGGGGAAAATGAGCGCAGCGCAAATCGTGAGGATTTGGAGAAACCCCAAGATCCAGCAAAGCCTCCACGAGGTCCAAACGCGACGCCTCACAGGCCCTAAGCAACGGTGATTTGCCGAGATAGTCACACACGTCGATTTGTGCGCCTCTCTTTATCAGCTGCAACATGTCACAAGTTACACAAAAAAAATATATTTCAATTTTAACACAAGACGGGGAAAGTGCAGAGGCCAACATAAAACAACTTCGCCGCAGGCGCGACAGCGAACTCTACGCACTGCCCATCGGAAATGCAGAAACGGCGGAATGCATCTGAGAAGAAATGTTAACCCCAAATCTACTATTACTGCCTCTCTCTCTCTTCCTTTCTCTTTCTCTTTCTCCCTCTTTATTTCTTTGTCTCTTTGCTGCCTACCACTTTGAGAGTTTCTTGGTCCTGCGTCTGAATGGCGATGGAGACTGGGAGCGTGAGGACATTGACGCCCCCGTCTTCCGACGTCTCCACGATGAAGGGCGCGTTCACCAGCAGCTCGCTGCCGCGCTTCGACTGCAAGGCAAGGAGGGAGCTGCCGCGATAAGGCGCTGAGGCGCACAGCTCAGTAAACTGAACAAGAGCACACAAAACAAAACACACAACCAATATCATCACCACGCACTCCACCAGTGGGCAGAGAGAAGACACACGGAGGACACAAGACAGAAGACAAGGGTTTGTCAGCTTCGGTGTACAACAGGCTAAAGAAGGGTTTTCCCAGTTAGGGGTTATCCAGCAGGCCAAACAATCCTTAATACCAACTAAACTAGATATGTTTCTCTTGTTAAACAAAAATGAGGCGCACCTCTTTCTGCACAACCTTCGTCAGAGAGGAGATTTGGTCATGCAGACCGAGCTTCACGGCGTGGCAGAAGGAGCGATAATGTGTCTCCATCCCGACTTTGGTGAGGAGACACTTGGAGGCCAGGGAGCCAACAATTTCCAGAGACGCAACAACGGGACGTTTTTCTTCCTCTTCCGCAGCAGCGAGGCTTTCAGCTGCAGCAACGCCAGCAGCATCTGCAGCTGCAGTTGTGTGCTCGATGGCCGTGCGGCAGGCAACAGCAGCGCTCTCTCCCGCTGTGACTGCAGCAGCAAGAGACTCAAGCTGCTGCTGAAGCCGCAGCACCAATTCTCTTTGTGCCCGCACGGCACACTCCTCAGGGTCCTCTGCCTCCTGCTGCTGCGGCTCTCCATCAACTTGGATGGGCTCGAGTTGCAGCTGGTTGTCGAAGGCCTCCTCTTTCGCCTGCAGCAGCACCTGCTGCTGCTGCAGCCTCTCTGCCACCGCTGCGTACTGCTCCCGCAGCTGCTGCGCCTGCTCCATGTGCTGTATGTGTTCCTTTTCCTGCTGCTGCAGCAGGCGCCGCAGCTGCTTCTCCTCCTGCAGCTTTCGCTCGTAGTCTCTCCTGTGTTTTTTATTAATTGCTGTTGCATTCCCCACAAGAAAATCAGCCAAGACGGTCGCCGCGTCAAGACGCATGTTGGTAAATGAGGCGTCAAAGTGCAGCAAATTCGGCCAATTTTCGGCCGAAAAATCCGTCGCTATATTTGTGAATGTGAGTTCGTTGCTTCTTGCACAGCGGAGAGAGAGCCGCTCTAAGCAAGGCAGATGCGTCGTGAGGAGCGCCGCAAGGCCTTTATTCGTCACCTCGTAGCAGAAGTCAAGACACAGACTCTTCAGCACTCCCCCAATAATGTTGTCTTCTTTCCTGCCGTGCACCACATCCATCAGCCTCGCCACAGACGCATCCTTCAGAAGAGAACAGCCGCTAAAATCCAGCGAGAGACCCCCAGCCCGCACATCTGCATGCACAGCCTTACAAGCCAGAGGCACCACCTGCTCCATCAGCACGCGCGCATCCACACCCCGAAACATACCAAAGGACAAGACGCCGTCAGCAGGGCGGTATTTGTGCTTGCAAAGCAACCGGCAAGTCTGACGTAGTAATAAAATACCCTCAGCGTCCAACAGACGCTCCACGTGCGGCAGATAGAAACGCCAACGGTCATTCTGCCCTCCTGCAGCTGTACGTGGAGCTCCCGCTGCTGCTGCAGCGACAGTGCCTTGCTGCTGCTGCTGCTGCTGGGTCTGCTGCTGCGGAGGAGGAAAAACAGGCTGCTGCTGCACTGCTGCTGCTGCGGCTTGCTGATGAGGAGGGGCTTGCTGCACAGTGCCGAGCGTCGCAGGAAGCACAAGACCATCGCGTGTTTCCTGCCGTTTGCTGCCCCCGGGGAGACCCTCCATGTCCGCCGCATCGACTTCATTAATTGTGATGCCGCTGAGGGCCCCCCCGTCTGCTGCAAGGCCTGGCAGCTGGCCAATGGGCGCAACGTCCACCTCCACTGGCCCCTCACCCAGCGAGAGATCTTGCTGCATTTCAGGCTGCAGCAATCCGTCCTCCTGCTGCATCATCTTGATGGGTGGTATGAAAGAGAGCTAAAGCAAGTTGGCTTGGCGCACTGGCTTTCAGCAATCGGGGGAGTTGCTACTGATGCTGCTGTGAGGCCTCAATGTGAAAGACGAAGAAAATGCACACAGAAGAATGCAAAGTTGGGGTGTACAGACACCCTGGCTGGTGGAAATGGCGGGAGGGAAGAAATATGTAGTTAGTTTTTTATAACAAGAAAAGTTGAGAATTTATTGACTGCCGGCAAAACCCTTAAAAGAACAGCAAGAGATTCTGCAGAGAAATGCGAAAGAAAAGTTCCTTTAGTGGCGAACCCTTTCAAAGATAAAAGCCGTCAGAAACTGAAAGATGCGGCTGCTGACTGCCGCCTCACAGCCGTTCGTTGGTTTCAATAATGGCAAAAAAATGAACACCCTCACACCAGGGAAAGTAGTGAGGGCGAAGAGAGGGGCAAAAAACGTCTGCTTTGCTTCGCTTACCCCTGCCGAGTTCAAGTGTATAGACAGCACACGCCCAGGGTATACCAACTCCGCTTGGGATCTGGCGCTACACAATTATTAAGCCAACCATTTTTCGGAGAGCAACCCGTGGTTCTGCACTTTTCTTTATCCGGCGTCTGTACAGCACGTACAGCAGCCCCCTGCGACAAGAACGCAGATTGCTATAGCATGGCGCCACGGGGCGCTCCCTGGGCGTCAGAGCCGCGGCCTCTGGCCATCTTCCGCCAGAAGACGCGAAAAGAAATCACCGCCGATGGCGAGTGACCTGCTGTGTGGTGTATGTACAATGCACACGACAGCAAGGACTGCCGTTTTGGATGCCACGTATATCAACGCAGCAATAATAAGTGACGCTGTCCAAGCCCCTCAGCTGTGCATGATTCAGAAAATTCGTATATAAATCCCCTTTTGAGAATTGTTGTGATATTCTTCTCCACACAAACAGGCAGGTAATAAGAACGCCCCGAGGTCTGCCTATAATGTATGAAAAGGTAAGGAAAAGGCCTGCTGACTGAGGACGACGCACCGGGCAAGCCTATGCCTTGCCTCCTGTTAGGAAACAAGATGCCAGCCTCAGCTCTGTTGCTCCCCCGTAACAGAGCAGCCGTTGCTCGCGCGGTGCGGGGCGGCCGCCGAGGCCGAGGCTCTGGCGCTGTTGCACTTGCAGGAGGCTGTAAAGAGATTAATAAAACTGTTGCTGTTGTTGATGCTGCTTCTGCAAGCAACGGAGATGTGCCTGGCCAGCGCCCACGCGACGCAGCCCAAAAGGCAACTGGCGCCACCAGATAAACACCAAAGCTGCCCGCAAGGCGGCTGAGTCAGTCTCCGGCTTTGCTGTCGTAAGTTCAGCTTCTTTTAAAGCTTGAAGTTCGAAAAATCACCGACAGAGAAGCCCCAAGGCTTCTGAACGGGAGATGTGGCCACGGGGGAGCAGCTGCTGCAGCTGCTGCTGTTGGGAGAGGACACGCAAAACCCTTAAGAAGGCCCGCCTTTGCTTATAAAGAGAGCCAATCGACTTTCTCACCCAAAGGCGCAGAATGCCGGACTCTGCCAATTTCGCTGGAGTCTCAGACGCCAGGGCTGCTGCTGCTGC
>NPHX01000304.1:98068-120500 GCA_002271815.1 Eimeria falciformis
GCCAGGTCGTATGGAGCCTGCTACGGCAATGGCCGGAAAATTAGGGCGGAGTCTGCCAAGAGAGACAGAAAGAGACACAATAAAAGAGACAGCATCAGAGACAGCATCAGAGACACAAGAGACGGCAAGAGACACTGCAAGAGGCAGCAAGAGACACATGATGAGAGACAGCAAGAGAGACAGCAAGAGAGACAACAGGAGACAGCAAGAGAGAGAGCAAGGCAGGGTGGTGTGATGAGAAAGCGAGGGGAGTAGAGAGAGAGCAAAAGAGCTTGAAGAAATAGCAGAGGCCCCTTTAGGGCTTTGCCATTGCATGCGCTTGCCGGGAGCCTGCAGGCCAAATGTGTGAAAAGGTTTCTTAAGCCTTCTCTCTTTGTCAGTCTCCCGTCTTCGTTTGGCAGTTACGGCCTTCTCTCTGAGGTGTCTTCTTACTGTGCGTGCGCCTGTGTGAAGTGTATGTACAGCCCATTATTTCTTTTTTGTCTTGTTCTCGGAAGGAGAAGCCCCTGCTGCAGAACGTGCCTTTCTAAAGAGCAGCAAACAGCAGAAAAGCTGAGCGCAGCGCCTAAGAGGTGCGTCTTGGCATTTTCTCTTAGAAACTTCAAAGGGACTGAAAAGACACGCAAGGCCGAGAAGGTCGCTTTAGCTCTCCCCCTAGCTGCCTTTGAGACTGCCAGAGGCAGAGCCTTTAAATGCACCAGAGAAAATTGCCTGGTGGCGCCTGCCGCCTACCTTAGGCCCTCACGGCCATCCCCACAGGATGCTTGAGAGCGCGAGGAAACACTCGCCTGGCTGCTGCATGCAGCTGGCCTGTTTGAGGTTTGGGGACAGCCTCAGCAGGGATGCTGCCACTCTTTGCTTGTTGTGTTTTGTCCGTACAGCAGAGCAGGCAGGGCAGTTCTGTTGTGTATTCCTTAGAGGCGCAAAGCCCCGTCTTCAACGCCTATTCCCTGCATTCACACGTGGCAAGAGCCAGTCTTTTCTCCTTTGGCCCTCCCCGGGCGCTGGAGTCCGTACTGTGAGGCCCGAGACAGGCGAATTGGTTTGTCGTTGAAGTGCCGCTAATGCCACCTTAGGGAGCAGACTGTCTCTTCTCACTCCTACTCGCTAACTAGGCACGAGGGACAGAGCTGTTTTCTAGCCACCCACAAACACCTGCAGGCTGCTAGGGGGAGCAGCAGAGCATCTTAGCAGCCTCCCCATCTTAGACTACCCCTCAGACTGAGCTACGGCTAGGAGAGAGCAATCAATAAAAGAGCAATTTCTAACTAAAACTTGTCTGTTTAATTTTTTTGCAATGAAATATTTGAATGCCTTCAGGTTTCGGGATACGCGAAGCCACGCTTCCTTATTGCCAATTTGGGCTGTAGATACATTTCATTTCAGGACTTGCTTAACAACAAAATCTGCCTTAGCAAAAAGGGTATTTCCATGAAAAACAATCTTTTTACGAGCTTGACCGCCGTATGGCCAGCTAAGGAGTTGCGGTGTCTCTATAGAAGGGTCCATAAGGAAACTGCAAGCCCAAGGGTCTCATCGCTGCAAATAAACAAAACGGAGCAGCACATTCCACCAAAAAAACTCCTAGTAAAACTATTCTTATTTATTGTTCTTATATTTCATTAAGTGTTAGGGTTTGGGACTGAAGATTTCGGGTTTTTGGTTCAAGGGCTGCCGCAGACCGCTAGGAGACCGGCAGAGGCCCCAGTGGCCTAAGCCCTTTCTCCGTCAAAACAATTCGAGATTTAATGCATTTTCCTTGCTTTGACTAAGTTTATTAAATCGGGTTTAAAGGTTCTTTCAGGAATACATACACCTCAACGCATTCCAGTGTCAAGGCAGCTGCTGCCTCAGGAATCAGCGGAATCCTTGAATTTCTTCTTGATTTCCTTTCCCCTTAAAGAACAGATAAAAGGATTATAACAAAGTAATTGGTGTTTCGGGCGGACTTTTGGGTTCTGGCTGAGTGACGGTGGTTGGGTGTACATACACCTCACCGAAAATGTTGTCTGTAATGAAAAATGCGTTGGTGACGGGTGCGAGCAAAGAAGACGTAGCAATAAGGAAAAGAGAGCTCGACTGGTTTTCGCGAAACTGCTGGATTATAGCCTCGCAGGCAACAGTGGTGGCTGGCTTTGCCTTTTCCCAGCTGTCTCAGCAGGGGCCCATTGAGGGGACTTCTTGGCCCTACTTGCTGCACATCACCCTTGCAGGTGTCGGCTTTGTTTGCGCCCTTACAGTGCTCGTCAGAGCCACTATGTCCGGCATCTACGCCCAAGGTAAGAGCAGCTGAACCCGCAGCAGCAAGAAACCCTCCCCGCATGCATTGTGCCTTCTCCCGCTGCTTCAGCAGATCTTATAACTCTTACAAAAGCTGCAGCAGAAGAATTCGTGGCTGAGAAAGCACGTTTGTCTCTTCTGTCCTTCCGCCACAGAGACGCTGTCTTTTCTCCTCACTCCCCTGTGTCCCCGCTTGCCTCTCAGGCCTGGCCCTGCGAGGCCACACGGGCTTCAACGATTTGACCGTCGCGATTCGCTGCCTCCGGGCCGACCAGGATCGAATTTTGTGGCAGTTTATGACTTCCTTGGTGTGTTTTGTGTTGTCGAGTTTCGCTGCCGTTTTTGTCGCTGGAAAGAAGGGGAGAGCCTCTGTGAAGGTTGAGGCGGCGCTGCTCTTTGTCTCTCTTGCTGTTGCTGCTGTGGCCTGGAGGTCCATCGCTCTCTTTTATCACGCACGGTTCGTCTGACTCAGAAGCTCTCCTTTTTCTGATCTTTTTGAATGTCTTTTGAAGGGGTTAAAAGTAGTAGAGAGAATTCGCTGCAGCACGCAAGAGCAGCAGACAAACTAATAATCAAATTGCTGTTTGTGTGAGCCTTGTGCTTTCTCCTCAGAGCCGCAGCCGGAGGTGTTAGCGGCATTGAGGGGGTTTATTCCCGTGTAGGAGACCTCGATGCGATCGTCTCAGGCGATTACGGAGAAGACGATTATTAATTACAAATTCACAGTTAAAGTTAACAAGACCTTCGCTGCATGCAGAGGGTTAAGGGTTTTAGGGTTTGGGATTTAGAGGGAATTGTTAGGGTTTCTATTGCCTGGCTGTTTGCTGCCTAAAAGCAGAGAGGCGGCGATCAGGCTGCTTAGTCTAGTGGTATGATTCTCGCTTAGGGTGCGAGAGGTCCCGGGTTCAATTCCCGGAGCAGCCCGTCTTTTCCGCTGTTGTTTTGCTGCTTTTTTTTCATTGTATTTCTTGCAGTTGTTAAAATTCAATGAAAGAAAACGAAAAATAAACGCAAAAGATCGCGGTTTATTGCTCCTCTAGCGCTGCCACAAAAACTGAGGGAGGGGAAGACGACGAGCAAATGTCTCGTGTTTGTACACCCCACGAAACAGAAGAATTTAAAGCTTTTCTTTTAAAAATTTAATTAAAATTTGGGTTAAATATTAGAACAAGAGAAATAGCGACTGCAGCCCTCAGTCGATTGTGGCATCTGCTCTCTCTCTCAGTTGCCGTAGGCGTAGCAGTGCACACAGTGCTCAGGTGTACAAACTGATACACACACTAGAGCTTTCCTCGTCTTTTCTTTGTTTTTAAATTTAAATTGCAAAGCGCGTTTTTTAGCGTCACTTATCCCCCAACTGTGTGCCATTTATTTTCTTTTCGCAAATCATCATGCAGCCTGGAGCTCGTTGTCTCGCTGCCCTCTGCAGGCGGCGTTCCGTAGGTTTGCTGCCTCCGGGTTTTTTTCCCAGAGGCCCAGCTGTGGCCTCGCTGGCCTCCCCTCAGGCTTTCTCCCTCCCCGCAGCGGCAGGCGGCGCCACGCTGGGCAGGCGGCAGTTCTCTTTCCAGGCTCGCTCCCAGCCCCTCGTGGGGGCTAAGGCTCCCGAGTTCGAGGCAGACGCTTACATGCCTTCTGGTGAGGTCACTTGGAGCAGCAACCTTTTGTTCTTTGGTAGCAGCAGCAACAGCAGGGTGTATGATGTGCTGTGTGAGCCCTTACTGTCTTTGTGTGGCTGTGTGTTGCGGCTGTCTCTTCCACAGGGGAGATAGCCAAGGTGTCTCTGCGTGGTTTGCTGGACAAGTTCGACGGAGTTTGTCTCCTCTTTTATCCCCTAGACTTCACCTTCGTCTGCCCCACGGAGCTTCTGGCCTTCAACAGAAAGGCCGAAGAATTCAAACAGAAAAACTGGGCTGTGAGACACACGCCGCTGCTGTTGCTGCTGCTGCTGCTGTTGTTGCTGCTGCTGTTGCTGCTGTTTCTGTTCCTGCTGCTGCTGTTGCTGTTGTTGGTGTTTGCTGTTGCTGCTGCTTTGAACAGCGATACTTCCCTGTCGCTTTCTGTGTCTGTTTCTGTTGTTGTCTCTGTTTGCCTCTGCCTCGATTAGCGTCATTCTCAGCCTGTGTCTGTGTTTGTCTCTCTCTGTGTGTTCAGTTGTTGGGGGTCTCTGTAGACAGCGTATATTCTCACGGTGCTTGGTGCCGGCTGCCTCCCTCTGAAGGCGGCGTGGGCTCGCTCTCTTTCCCTCTCGTGTCCGATTTATCAAAGGAAATATCCCGCAGTTTTGTGCTGCTGCAGAAGGAGGCAATTAGTCTCCGTGGCTGCGTGCTAATAGACAAGGACGGGGTAGTGAAGCACATGACAATAAATGACATTTCTATGGGAAGAAATGTGGAAGAGACACTCCGCGTTGTAGACATGATAAATCACATTAGAAAAAATGGGGCGCAGGTATGCCCAGCCAATTGGGCTAAGGGGAAGCCTGGGATGGCTCCAACCCTCCAGGGGGTTAAGGATTATGCCAGCAAGCAGCAGCACTAAAACAAACAATATTCGCATTCAGGATCCTCTATACGCCTGTCTCCCTCACCCTTGTCTCCACTCTGTCTCCTCGCACATACAGAGAGGAGACACACAGAGGGGAGACAGACAGAACAAACCCCAAAGGAAACCGCCTGCTGCTGCAGCTGCTGCTCCTGCTGCAGCTGGGTTTGGTAGTGGGGGCGATAGGTGCTGTCTCTTAACACCAAGAGACAGACGGAAGAGACAACACAGACTGTCTCTGAGACTTGAAGATTCTGTTTTTTCTCACCACCTCAAATAAACATTCATTTAATCATTTAAATAATCATTCAAGTAATCATTCATTGAACTTGCCTCTTTTACTGCCCATCGCCTCTCCCTCTGTCTCTGTCTTTCCATCTGTCTCTGTCTCTTTTTCTGTTTTCTCACTGGCTTGTCGCTGTCCCTATCTGTCTGTGTCTATCTTTTTCTGTCTCTATCTTCGTCTGTCTCTCTATCTCCATTAGCATGTCCTTGTCTCTCCCCTCTTTCAATCTCCCTCTGTCCCTATATCTATCTCTGTCTCCCTTCATTTGCGTGTCTCTGTCTATTCTTTGTCTCTATATCTCTGTGTCTCTGTTTGTGTCTGTCTCCTGTCTCTCTCTCGGGATGTGTCTCTGCTTTGGCTATTTAGGTGTCTCCTCAGCAACAGACAGAACACGTCAACGGCTTGTCTCCTCCTGTCTCTCTGCTGCTGCTGCTGCAGCAGCAAAGACTGCTTGCTGTTTCAAGTATATAGACAGCAGTGCTACAGCACCAGAGACAGCGGGGAGGCAGCAGGAGCAACAAGAGCTGCTGCTGCTGCTGCTGCTGCTTGGTAACACAAAAGAAAGGTGTGTGTCTCCCCCCGCGTCTCCCAAAGGCTACAAGGTCTGCTGCGAGCTGCAGCGAGGGTCAGCTGCTGCTTCTGCTGCTGCTGCTGCCTCGCAGCAGCAGCAGAAGCAGCAGCAGCAGCAGAAGCAGCAGCAGCAGGTGTTTTATGCTCCTGGGCCGACAAGAATGTTGTTAATAGGAATGAAGACGAGCTTCACAATGTAGCCGATAAAACCCATCAACAAAAAGCCAACGGCGCAGGCCCACGCAATCTTCTTAAACTCCTTCGCGTCAGGCTTCGTGCATCTTAACAACAAAGAAACAAAAAGAGACAGAAAGAGACAGATGAAACAAAAGGAGACAGATGAAACAAAAGGAGGCAGATGAGATAGGAGGAGACAGATGAGATGGGAGGAGACAGATGAGATGGGAGGAGACAGAAACAGACAGAAGAGACAAGAGACAGATGAGACAAAAGGGATAAAAGAGACAGATGAGACACAAAGAGAACAGAGGAGACAAGAGAGACAGAGGAGACCGTCAGAGGCACTCCCCCAAACACACGGATACACAACCTCCCACAAACCACAAAACAGCACCTCTACCGGCCAACCAGCCAGATGCAGCAGCAGCAGCAGCAGCAGATGGGAGGGGACAGCAGCAGCAGGAGACAGTTAGTGTCTGACCTTCTGACAAGCCTAACAGAATCGGCAATAAAGTTTCGCAGTTCACAGACCCAATAACCAATAGGGTGGGAGGCATCCGTAAGAAATGCCGGCAGTTTGTTTAGCTGCACCATCTTCAGGTGTCTCTGTTCTGTCTCTTTGTCTCTTTGTCCCCTTCCTCTTCGTCGCCTAAACAGCCACACAAGCACTACAGACATCCAGGTCCTGCCAATGGACGTCAGCCTGCCTGCATGTAAAGGCCAGCAGCAGCAAGCAGAGGGCTGAGGCCTCAGCCAGACACATCCGATATGCAGACAGACAGCGAGCAGAGAAGAGACGCAACAAACAGCTAACAAAGCAGAACGAAGACAAACAAAGACACAGCAGAGAGGGAGACACATACACCCAACCACGACACTCCAGAGACATTACAAACAGAAGCATGCCTAGCAGCAGCAGCAGCAGGACCTGCTGCTGCTGCTGCTGCTGCTGCTGCTGCGAAACTGCTGCAGCGCTTCCTTCCGACCTAACAACAAGCACTCCGCTGATTGCTGCCGCTGCTGGCTTGAAAAGACAACCAGCAGCAGCCAAACCGCAGCAGCAGCGACACTGCAGCAGCAGCAGCCGCATAGGAAGCAGCAGCCTGCTGCCGCAACGAGCAGCAAGACCCACAGAGAGAGCTAAGAAGCAGCAACAGCAACAGGGAACAAAGGAGACAGCTTTGCAGCAGCAGCAACAGCAACTGGTGCTGCTGCTGCTGCTGCTGCTGCTGCTGTCGTGCCCTAGAAAAGAGAGCTCTGCACGTACCTGGGCGAGACTGCTGCAGCAGCAGCAGCAGCAAACGGAGTGTCTCTTGATGTCTCGTTGCGGCTCTTACAAAGCGCAAAAGAAATGAAGCAGCAACAAAATAGCAAGTGAGGCTGACCCTTCCACAACAAATGTAGCAGCAGCAGCAGCAGCAGCAGCAGCAGCAGCACGGAAGAGCAGCAGAGGGCTGGGGTGAGCGAATCAGCAGCAGCACCAGCGGCAGATGGAGACACTTAAATATTTCAATTTTTGGGGTTTAATGCTTCAAATTTAGGACTATTAGAAGCAGGCCTCATCACTAAGGAGACAAATATCTGTCCTGGTGAGTAGGATCGTTTGTGCTGTAACGGGAGCAGCAGCAAGCTCACAGCAGCAGGCGCTGCAGAAGCAGCTGCAGCAGCAGCTGCTGCGACGGCTTCTCCGCCTGCTGCTCAGGGCTGGACTGTCTCTGCACGTCTCTAATTGAATTTCTCAGTGCCTCTAAAGCCTCCTTCCCCTCCGTTGGCTTGTTGCGCGCACTCTCTGCCTGTTTTTGCTGCAGTAGCATTTGCTAGATTACTGCCTCGAAAGCAGCAGCAGCAGCAGCAGAGACACACGAGACTTGCTGCTGGGCCTTCACGATCATTACACACCATCACAACGCCACACGACCCTCTCGCGAAAAGGTGCTGCTGCTGCTGCAGGGGCAGCAGCAGCAGCAGTCTCCCGTCGTAGGAGTGCTCGTGGGACAGCAGCAGCAACAGCAGCAGCAGCAACAGCAGCACCAGCAACAGCAACAGCAGCAGCAGCAGCAACAGCAGCAGCAGCACCAGCACAAGCATGACGGAGGAAGGCCCGCCGGAGCAGGGATCGGGAGGAGTGGTGGCTTCTGCAGCAGCAGGGCACCAAGCTGCTGTGGTTGGCCTAAGCAGGAGCAGCAGCAACAGCAGCAGAAGCAGCAGCAGCAATTTGGGCATCCGCAGCAGCAGCAGCAAAAGACGGTACCCCTACACCCGCAAAGATTTTAGCTGTGGTATAGGCGAGGCTTATTTGTCTGGCTCTGTCTCCGATGATCTTTATTTTAGCCTACTAGCCGCAGACAACACAACTGGTGGGTCTCTCTCTGTCTGTCTCTTGCTGTCTCTTTCTGTCTGTCTCTGTCTGTCTGTCTCTTGCTGTCTCTGTCTGTCTCTCTCCGTCTGTCTCTCTGTCTGTCTCTGTCTGTCTCTCATCTGCCGTGTCTCTGCTGCTGTCTCTTCTTGTCTTTGCTAGCTTGGGCTTCTCCGCATGTTTTGCGGGGCTTTGATGTTGCTGCTGTTGCTGTTGCTGCTGCTGCTGCGCTGTCTCTGTCTTTTTGCTTGTATTCCGGGTGCTTCCTGTGTCTCCAATTGCTGCTGCTGCTGCTGCTGCTGCAGATGAGGAGACACCTTACGCGGTGTCTCTGTCGCTGCACTCCTTCTCTGAGGACGAGACAGCCCTGCTGGAGCATGACCTACAAACCCTTGCTGCTGCGCTGCTGCAGCAGCAGCAGCAGCAGGAAGCAGCAGCAGCTGCTGCAGCAGAGCCTGAGGAGATAGCAGCTATTGACAGAGTGCGGAGACTCGTGACGGAGTACTGCATGCGCTATCGCTGTCTGTACACCCCAGGTAAGCCCCAAGCGGTGCTGCAGCAGCAAACAGTTTGCTGCTGCAGCAAACACGCTGCTGCTGCGGCTGCAGCGACAATGTGCTGAGAGCGCCATAGGGGATCAAGGGAAAGAGAGAGACAAAAGGACAGAGAGACAGAGAGACAGAAAGAGACAGAGAGAGAGACAGAAAGAGACAAAGAGAGACAGAAAGAGACAGAGAGACAGAGAGAGACAGAGACACAGAGGGAGACAGCGAGAGACAGCGAGACGGACACAGAGAGACAAAGAGACAGAGAGAAACAGGAGACACCAGAGGAGACAGGACGCCTTGTCTGTTTTGTTTGTTTGCAGGCCTGGCGTTGATGGCTGCTGCCCTTTGCCGCCTGCCTGTGTGTGGGGAGAGAGCTGAGCAGCAGCGCTGCGCTGCGCTGCACACGGTGTCTGTACACCTCGCGTCTCCTGCTTTGGTGTTGCTGCTGAGGGTGCGGGAGGAGGAGGGGGGGGGAGACAGCAGCAGGAGCAGCAGCACAAACTCTGCTGCTACTGACCGACAGCAGCACCGCCACTACCAATGCCACTATCCTCCTGTCTCCCGTGCATTTGCAGCCGCGCTGTATCGCCAGCGGCTGGAGCAGCAGAAGGAGCAGCAGCAGCAGCAACAACGGCAACAGCAGCAGCAGCAGCAGCAGCCTGCGGTGCGTGAGGCCGCAGCTAACGAGACTGCAGCAACTGCGTCTCCAGCTCCCCCCGCAGCGGCAGCCAGTGCAACAGCAGCAGCAGCAAGTACAGCAGCAGCAGCAGGAACAGCAGCAGCAGCAAGTACAGCAGCAGGAGCAAGTACAGCAGAAGCAGCAAGTACAACAGCAGCAAGTTCAGCAGCAGCAAGTCCAGCAGCAGCAGCAGCAAGAACCGAAGGAGGAGCCTCGCGGCAGCTTTCCCTTAGCAGCGCAGGCGAGGAAATGGAGGACGTGCTGCTCGATGACGACCCACCTGCAGCAGCACTAGCAGCCCCTGCAGCCCCAGCAGCAGCAGCAGCAGCAGCAGCAGGCAGCAGCAAGCCAGAACCAGTAAACCCCTCATCTGTGGTTGCTGCCCTAAAGGCCGACGAGCAGCAGCTGCAGCAGCTGGAGCGCAAGAGGCAGCAGCAGCGGGAGGAGACAGAATGTATTTTGTTTTGTACGGTTGCTTATCATGCCCCCGCTGCAGCGCAGCATCTGCAGCAGCTGGGTGTCTCCTTGCTGTCTCTTAGCAGCGAGTGGCTAGGGACAGCTTTTGCTGCTCGCTGCTTCGTCTCCTCTCAACCTGCTGCAGCAACAGCAGCAGCAACAGCAACAGCAACAGCAACAGCAGCAGCAGCAGCAAAGACGCTGGACGAAAAGCTCCGCTGCCTTGATGCGCTCTGGCGCTATCTGGCACTTGTCAAAGAGCCGCATGCGTACGTAAACCCTAAACCCCAAACTCTAAACCCTAAACCCTAAACCCTAAACCGTGTGAAAGGGTCGCCCTGTCTGCGTCTGTGCTGTTGGTGGTTTCTTTGTAAGGTTGATGAGGTTTAGGGTTTGCTGCTGCATTGCTGCTGCTTTGCTGCTGCAGGTTGTTGTTACTGGCAGCAGCACTAGTGGCTGCCAATGCCGCTCGTGTGCGCTGCTGCAGCTCTGCTGCTGAGGCACTTGAGCTGCTGCGTCTGCATGCGCAGTTGCCCGTTCCGTTTGGGGCTTCCTCTTCGCATGACAAAAAGGCCGCTGAGGGATTTGCAGCTCTTGCTGCTGCTGCAGCTGCTGCAGCAGCTGCAGCAGAAAGCGAGCAGCAAGCAGGAGAAGCAGCAGCACGGAGCTGGTGGCTGCATGCGACTTTCTTGGGCTTGAGGACTCCCGCCTGTCTTCTTGATCCCCTGCTGCAGTCCGCCCCTGGCAGCAAAGCCCGTGCGTCGCCTGCTGCTGCTGCTGCTGCTGCTGCTTCTGTTGGTGTTGCGGCTGCGGCTGCTGCTGCTGCTGCTGCTGTTGCTGTTAATGATATGGTTGCTGCTGCAGGGGCTCCAGTGGGCTTGCTGCTGCTGCACTGTGGGCATTCGTTTGCTGGAGATTTGCTGATGTAGCTGTGCTGCTGCTGCTGCTGCTGCTGCTGCTGCTGCCGTAGGTGGTGTGTCTCCTTTGATAGACGGAGAGTCTATCTGCCGCTTCCTTCGTCGCCGCTCTGCGCTGAAGATACACCTCACGTGCCTTAGGGAGCAGCTGGAGAGCAGCGCGAACCAGGCTTCACCCCTTAACCTGCAGCAGCAGCAGCAGCAGCAGCAGCAAAAGCAGCAGCAGCCGCAGCAGCAAAACGGGGTCTTGCCTTCTCATCTCTCCCTGCCTGGCAGCTTCGAGAGGCTGGAGTGTCCTGCCGACAGCTTACAGGATGCAGAAGCATCAACAGCCGCAGCAGAAGCAGAGACAGCAACAGCAGCAGCAGAAACAACAGCATCATCAGTAGCAGAAGCAGCAGGGCCTACGGATCCCGCAGAGCTGGCAGCAGCAGAGACACGCCGAGACGCAGCAGCTACCGACGGACGTGGCGAAGGCAGCTCGCCTTCAGCTCTCCCTGGCTCTCCAACCAAGGAGGTGCAGCAGCAGCAGCAGCAGCAACAGCAGCAACAGCAGCATCAACAGCAGCATCAACAGCAACGTAGCGCAATGGAATGGCTGTTGTTGCTGCTGTCACTGCAGCCGGGCGTACCCCTGACGATCCCTGGGCTGCTGCACCCCGGCGCCGCCACAGTAGTAGCAGCAGCAGCAGCAGCAGCAGCAGAAGCTGGTGCCATAGAAGATCGGCTGCTGTCTGGCAGCGAAGGCAAGGCCAAGGTGTCTGTGCAGCAGCAGCAGCAGCAGGAACAGGAGCTGTTGCTGCTTCGCATGTTGGAGGAGACGGGATCGATGCTGCTGAAAGAGACAGAATTTGTGATGCTCGACTGCCGAACCTTTGAGGCTGTCCATACAGCCGGCAACAGGCGCATCCGCAGCGCCTTGCCAGTTAGCGGGGATTTGCTGCTCTCCTGCAGCAGCAAGCAGCAGCAGCAACAACAACAGCAGCAGCAGCAGCAGCAGCAGAAGCAGCGGCAGGAGGACGAAAAAGAGGCACAGGAACTTGAGGGTCTCCTCCTTTGCTGCGAAGTCGTGAGGGGCAAAACCATCTGCCTTATGGGAACCGCATCAGACCTCAGCAGCGGCGCTGCACAGCTAGCAGCAGCAGCGGCAGGAGACGCAGCAGCAGCAGGAGCAGCAGGAGACTCTGTGGCTGTGCTGGCAAGCCTGCTGCAGCAGCAGCGTTTCCCGCGTGTAGGAATCCTCTATGGCGGCTGGGAGAGTAAGCTTTGCTACTAGGAGGAGACAGCAGCAGCAGCAGCAGCAGCAGCAGCAGCAGCATGTGGTTGTGTCTGCCAGGAGGGTGTCTGTCTGTCTCCTGTGTCCCCCTTGCTGTGTCCCCATGCCTCTCCCCGTGTGTCTTTGTGTGTCTCCTTTGCTGCTGCTGCTGCAGCCTTCTGCGTGTCGCTCGAGAAGCAGCAGCTGTCTTCTCACCTGTTAGTTGAGGAGACAGTTTTTTTGCATCCCAAGGGGATTGGCGCTGCTGCGCTTTTCCAGCGGTGGGGGGTGAAGGCCAAAGAGACAGCAGCGCGGCTCGTCGCCTCATCTGCCGGCCGCAAGCAGAGCTTCAGCAATACTTGGTGAGAAAGGAGACAGTTTGCGGCTGTCTCTCTTTTATTAGGAGATACTCTTCTCTCTTGGCTTTGCTGTCTCCTTTTCCTCTATCTCTCATCGCATGCTTAGCGTCGCGCTGTCTCGTGTTTCTCTACACACGCACTCAACTGTTCTTGCCTGCTGCTGCTGCTGCTGCTGTTGTACAGGCAGGCTGCGCTGCAGGCCACAAAGGGAGTCTCACGCGACGTCGGCAGCAGCCTCTGCGGTGTCCTGCACTCAGCAGCAGCAGCAGCAGCAACAGCAGCAGCAGTGACAGGGGGGTCGTCAGGCAAGATCCCCGAGCCTGCATTCGGCCCCGATGGGAAGCCGGTTGAGCAGCAGCAGGAGCAGCAGGAGGAGACACAGGACGTTAAACGGGCGCCTTCTGTGGCTGGCAGCATGTCATCTGCAGCAAGCCTAATCTCCTCTTTCCTGCACCGGGGCAGCTCTGGAAATGGAGCCTCAGCAGCAGCAGCAGGAGCAGCAGAGTCTCCTTTGGACGAGCGGCACGGCGGCAGGCTTGAAGGCTGCAGCGAGAACTCGAATGCAGCAGGAGGAGACAGCGGCGTTGCTGCTGGCTCTCCAGCGGAGGATAGCAATGGTCAGGCCAGTGGTTCGCGCAGCGACTCGCTGCAGACGCTGCTAGCTGAGAAGCTGCAGCAGGCCCGCCGCTCGTCTTCGGAGAAGTTCGCCTCTCTAAGCAGCTCCATAAAGGGACTGTCTCTCCGTGCTGCTGCTGCTGCTAACCAGCAGCAGCAGCAACGCGAGCAAGGAGCTGCTGCTGCCAAGCAGCAGCAACAGGAGGAGACAGCTGCTGCAGCAGCAGCCACAGCAGCAGACCAGCGCCAGGGACAGCAGCAGCACGATGAGGAGGGAGACAGAAACGCAGTTGATGTCTGTAGCTTGCCGCATCAACAACATGTACGTTGCTGCTGCTGTCTCTGCTGCTGCTATTGCTGTCTCTTCTGCTGCTTCCTTCCTTGTCTCTTCTGCTAGTTGTCTCTGCTGCTGCTACTACTGGCTGCTGCTGCTACTCTTTGCTGCTGCTACTCTCTGCTGCTGCTGTGTCTGCTGCTGCTGGTTTGTTGAAAAGTTAGCTAGCAGTTCAGTGTTCCTCTGGATGTTTTTGTCTTATTGCTGCTGCTGCTGCTGCTGCTGCTGCTGTGCAGGGCGTGAGTCCATCTGTGTTTGCCATCGGAGACAGCGACGGAGAAGAGTCTCCGAAGAGCTGGGGAGAAGGTGCGTCTTTTTGCTCTCTCTCTGAGGGACAGAAGGGTTTGTGTCTCTTCTTGTGCGGAGGAGACCCGGCTGTCTTTTGTCTCCCGCTGTCTCTTCATCTGCCTCCTCTGCAGCAGCACGCGTCTGTCTTGTGGGTTGTGTCTCCTGCTGTCTCCTTGTGCAGCAGCCTGTTTGGATATTCCGCACTTTGAACGTGTCGGCGCAGGCGCAGCAGAGGGGGACATGGTCTCCATGCTGCAGCGCTATCAAGCTTTCATTGAGGTGTACAGACACTCCAACTCACACCTCAACAGAGACAGACAGGACGAGATACCTAGACAGAGACACAGGGAGACAGCTAGCTAGAGACACAGGGAGACAGCTAGCTAGAGACACAAGAAGACAGCTAGCTAGAGACACAAAGAGACAGCTAGCCAGAGACACAAGGAGACAGCTAGATAGAGACATCAATAGACACAGAGATCACCTTCAATAGGGCAGGGCTTGAAGGAAAGAGGCAGCAACACACAGAGGCACATGCAGAGACAGAGATACATGCAGAGAGAGAAATGTTTGGCGTGAGGGCTGCGCGTTGGCAGCCCTCTGGCTGCTACTTTTGGTGGGGCAAGGGACGCTTGTGGTTTGGGGTTTGGGGTTTGTGGTTTGGAGTTTAGTGTTTAGGGTTTGTGGTTAGTGGTTTAGTGTTAACGGCTAAGGGTTTGTGGTTTGTGTTTAGTGGTTTAGTGTTTAGGGTTTAGGGTTTGTGGTTTGGGTTTTAGGGTTTGTGGTTTGTGGTTTGTCTCTCGCAGGAGGTGCAGAGTTTAGAGAAAGGTTCTGTTGCTGACCTGCTAGAGATTCAGCGCAACATTGGCGATGTGCAGGCAAGGCCCACTTGTTGCTTGTCTCCCTCTTTGGTGTCTCTGTCTGCTGCTTCTTTCTTATGTCTCCGTCTCTGTCTAGTCTCTTTCTGGTATCCCTTTCTGGTGGGCCTGTTTCTGTTGTCTCTGGTATCTCTCTCTGGTGTCTCTTTCGGGTGTCTCTGTGAGGTGTCTCTTTCTGCTGTCTCTTTCTGTTGTCTCTGTCTGTAGTCTCTGTTAGTCTAATTTGTTCTTAGCGTTTGTGTCTTCTTTTCGCTGCTCAGGTGTTTGAGGCTCTAAAGATTCGGCGAAGCAGCAGAGGGCGGTGGAGTCTCCTCCCCGCAGGAGACCCCTGGGGTGGCCGCACCCATTTGCGTTGGTTTGTCCTCACGCTGCAGCAGCTGCTCGTCGTCAAGCCCAACAGAGCGAGGACGCCCACAACCAGCACGGACTGCGGAGACAACTCTATTGGTGATTTGCTTAAAGGTGACGCGCACAGACCCTCAAAGGGGACCCTTTCTCGGTCTCTCTTTCTTCCTGTGTCCGTCTCTCTGTATGTCGCTGTATCCGCGTTCTCTCTGTCTCTCTTCTCTCTTTCTCTGTCTCTCTCCCTGTGTGTCTGTTTCTCTGTCTGTCTCCTGCTTGCCTGCACCGCACATATCATGTGTCTCCCTTGCTGTCTGCTGTCTCCTGCTGTCTCCTTGTCAGCAGACGACGGCGGCAGCCCCTCAGGCGGAGGTTCTTTGCTGCAGCACCGGAAGGGCAGCGCGGCCTCATGGGGCGTGGGTTTAAAGGAGACACTCAAGAGTCTCCAATCCTTACAAGAGAAGGCGAAGGATCGTCTCCGCTCCTCGGGATCGTCATCATCTGGTCAGCCTCTCTCCTGCTACTACTGCTGCCGCTCTTTCTGCTGCTGCTGCTCTTTCTGCCGCTGCTGCTGCTGCTGCTGCTGCTGCTGCTGCTGCTGCTCTTGCTGCTGCTGGTTTGAGTTTTCGAAAGGGAGAGAGTGAGTGGCGGTAGCAGAGTGCAACAATAAAGGAGACAGCAGGGCAGGCTGCATTGGATTGTCTCCTCTTTCTGTCGCCTTTGGCTAGCCGCTAATGAGGTCTGTGTCCTGTTGCTGCAAGTGGTTGCCTGGTGTCTGTACAGCTTGCTCTGTCCGTTGGTTGCGCGTGTGTGTGTCTGCAGACAGCAGCGAGAGTGTCTCCTTCGAGACGTTGACAGGCGTGGTGACCCTCGGGGGTTCAGAGAGTTGCGGCGAGGCAGTGAGCGTTATCGTCAAGAGCAACCACCGCCTCAATGCCCTCCAGAAGGCCTCCTACGATCCCCAGTCCAGCGGCTCGCTCACCCTCAGCTACAAAAACGGGAAGACAAACGCTTACAAACTTCTTGCTAGAGACGCCTTTGTCGAGGCCATACGAACCCGCCTCGCCGCACTCAATATCGGTGAGTTTCCTGCTGCTGCTGCTGCTGTTGCTACTGTTGCTGCTGCTGCTGCTGGGGATCGTTTGACTCTTGTAAATGGCGAGGAGGGAAAGCGTATTTGCATGTGCGTGTCTGCTGGTGTCTGTTTTTTGTTTGCTGCAGATTTGGCTTTTCGGGAGGAGACGCCCAGTCCCACGGCTTGAGAGGACGAGGTCACTTGCTGCCTCCTGTCTCCTCAGCCCTTCAACCCACTGATGACTCCCTTCGCAAATTGGCTTCCGATTGCAAGCTGATACCAGCAGCAGCAGCAGCAGCGTTCTTTGTTGGGTCTGTTTGGGGTGTACGTACAGCTCGTCCTAACCCAATGTGCTTTTTTTCTGGGTCAGGGGAGAGACAAAACGGAGTGTCTTCGCCACGCATGAATTTTTGCTGTTTGCTGCTGCTGAAGCATTCCTGTGTCTCCCAAAGCTGAGGCTAGAGACTAGGTTCTTATTAATTGGGTGTACGCACATCTCGGTCTTGCGGTGTCTCTGCGACGAACGCAATATGTCTCTTCTGTCTCCTCAAAGAAGACGACAAGTGGCCTAACAGACTACATACTTACCCTGATGTGCATGCGCTAGCTGCTAGCTCAGTATCACCAGCCAGCTAGCCATCTGCTAGCTAGCTAGGCCTTGGCTAGCTAGCTAGCCATCTCCTTTGGCTGACTGTTAGCACCTGCCACGGGGAGGAGCTCGTCGCAGCGCAGCTACGGCAAACAAATTGCTGAAACGCATGCAGCAAAAGAAGAGAGGCTGCTACTGCAAGAGACGCTTCAGTCTGTCTCCACTGTCTCTTTACGGGGAAGCAGCCTTTTGCCGCTGGAGAGACGAACTGTCTCCGAGTGATAACCCATAGAGCTCGTGTACGTGTGCGTCACTACATGCTGCTGCTGAGGCTCTTGCAGCTGCTGCTTCTTTTGCTTCTGCTGCTGCTGCTGCTGCTGCTCCTCCTGTTGGCAATCGGCATCTGCAGCAGCAACACCAGCTCTCGCTAAAGCAGCCTCGACTCGTGAGAGGAAGTGCAGCAGCTCGCCCCAGGCCTCCTCGTCGCCTTCTGCATCCAAATGCATGCAAGAGGCAGCAGCAGCAGCAGCAGCAGCATTAGCGACACATGCGGTGTCGCAGCAAAATGGCAGCAGCAAGAGGAGACGCGATCGGCAGGCTGTATGTGCAGCCCCTTGTCTCCGCCTCTTGCGGCTTTGCCAACAGGAGCAGCAGCAGCAGCATCTGCAGCAGCAGCTATTGTGACGCACCGAACGCCTCGTATGCCCTGCGTAAGTCTCTGATATGCCCAGGCTGGAGCTGCTGCAGCGTCTGTCTCCTGTCTCTAAGAAGCGCGGCCTCTGCTGCTGAAAAGCAACTGTAATCCCTGCAGTTCAGCTGCGACACAAAAGACACGAGACAAAAGCAGCAGCAGTCTTCTACCGTTCCCTGGTAGTGCCTGCCGCTGTGCGCATGCAGCGGCGCACGAGCCGCTGCTGCTGCTGCTGCTGCTGCTGTCTCCTGTCTGCTGTCTCCTCACCTCATGCAGCGCAGCAACAGCCTCGGCTGCTGGGCGGAGAGAAGGCGAGCCAGCAATAGCAGCAGGCAGGTCTTCCACCACTGCCCTAAGGAGATCCAGAGACACTGGAGACGCCGAAGGCAGGGTGCAGAGACACCGCAGCAGACGCGCGTACAGCTGAGAGACACAGATACACCACAAACAGCCACCTGCTAAGGAGAGTCGCCGAAAACAAAACTGCAGCAACGCCAATAAAACGGTCTCTAGCGGGATTACTGGCTCCTGCGCTGCAGCAGCGCAGCAGCAAGCTGCAACACAACGGATAAGCCAAGTGTCTCTTCACCTCCAGTCTCCTGTCTCCTTTGCGTCTGCCTGACGCACTTGCTGCTGGCTGCGGTAGCCTCGCCAGCAGTGCGGGCAAAAGCTTCCGGTGTACGTACATCCCGTTGTAGTGTTGCAAAGTAATGAGACTTTCCAGCAGCTGCAGCATAACAGCAGCAGCAGCACAGCAGCAGCAGCAGCACAACAGCAGCAGCAGCACGAAATCAGACAGTTTTCTATACTATCGAACGCCTCGGGTGCTGCTGCTGCTGCTGTTGCTGCTGCTGCTGTGGCTGTTGTGCTGCTGCTGCTGCTCCGCTGCTAAAGACCCACCTGCAGCTGCAGCTCTGTAGAGACGCCCCCAACGCCGCGTTGCAGGGGCCCGCCCAAGAGAGCGGAGACACAGTCATCAAGACGCAGCGTCTCCTTCTGCGTCGTGGTTCTAAACACAGCACAACCACCTGGTACTCACATTAGCCCAGCAACAGCAGCAGCAGCAGCAGTAGCAGTAGGGTGGGAAGAACAACAGCAGACGACAAGCAGAGGCAGCAACAAGACAAACGCCACGCGTCGCACACGCCGGAGGATAAGCAACAGCCTCTGCATGTGAGACTGCAGCAGCATCAGCAGCAGCAACAGCAGTAGCAGCAACAACAGCAGCAGCAATAGCAGCAGCAACAGCAGCAGACCTTTTGACACGTGCCAATGCCTTGAGGAGGTTGAGAGCCTCAAGCGCCGGAAATTCTTCTTTGCGTGCGATGGCCTCAGCCACCACGGCAGACAACAGCCGAGTGTCTCCTGTCTCCGCCCTGACACAAAACGGAGACACCCCAAAACTCAGAAAGCACAGACAAGTTCGCCTGCCACCAACCACTCGCACCACCAAACACCAGCAGCAGCAGCAGAAGCAGCAGCAGCACCAGCAGCAAAACCACTGACCAGGCAAAAGCCGTGGCGGTCTTGGACAGTCCCATTGGGGTTAGCGCGGAGACACGAGGCAGCAGGGCGTCTGCAGCCAAACACCCGAAAGTGTCTCTCTTTGTCTCCTTAGAGACAACAACCCTCAAACAAACTCAGAGAGCAGCACAAGAAGACCGAAAGGAGACAGTAAAAAAGAGACAGCAGCATAAAGGAGACAAGCCACTCACCAGCTAAAGCGCCATACACCGCAGCGTCCCGTACGTGTCTGCAGCAGCAGCAGCAGCAGCAGCAGCAGCAGGCACACGCAGGCAAGCAATCTAGGTGAGGCAGCAACAGTAGCCGAGCAGCAGGCTCAACGAGCAACAACAACAACAACAGCAGCAGCAGCAGCAGCAGCAGCAGGAAACACACAGTTTGGCGAGTGCATGTGCAGAGTTCGCCATGTCCTTTGGCTTGAGGCCACTGGCTAGCTGAAGGAGTCGCTGCCTCAGCAGAGACACCAAAGTCCTGCAGGGAAGGAGCAGCAGGTAAATAGCAACTGTCTCCGTCATTCACCCGTGTCTGTCTCGCATCTGTTCTGTCTTTCTGTGTCTCTGTCTCTCTGTCTCTCTGCCTCTGTCTGGCTGTCTTTGTCTGTCTGTCTCTGTCTCTGTCTCTGTCTTTGTCTGTCTGTTTGTCTCCGTCTCTGTCTCTGTCTCTCTCTGTCTCTCTCTGTTTCTCTCTCTGTGTCTCTGTCTCTGTCTGTCTGTTTGTCTCCGTCTCTGTCTCTGTCTTTGGCTCTGTCTCTCTCTGTTTCTCTCTCTGTGTCTCTGTCTCTGTCTCTGTCTTTGTCTCTGTCTGTCCCTCTGTCTGTCTCGCTCTGTGTCTCTGTCTCTGTCTGTCTCTCTCTCTCTGTCTCTGTGTCTCCGTCTGACTCATCGTTGAATTGGAGTGCAGCAAAGGAGACAAGTGCACCGACTGTCTCCTCTCCGCCGAGGGCTGCCTGCCCTTCTCGAGATACCTGCATCATCATCACCATCAACAACGCAACAGCTGCAGCAGCAACAACTGCAGCAGCAACAGCAGCAGCAGCAACAGCTGCAGCAGCAACAGCTGCAGCAGCACGTGTCTCTCTCAGCTGTCTCCTCACGATTTCCACCAGCCTCTCCGTGAGTGCATTGAAACAGCAAAAATCGCGATACCGCCGCGCAGCAAAGCCTGAGCAGCAGCAGCAGCAGCAGCAGCAGCACAGATATAACATCTGCCCCTCTGTCGGTTTGCTGGCCTCCCAGGCACCTCTCCCATCCCCAGCAAACACTTTGGTGTCTCCTTGTGCGTTGTCAGCTGTCTCCGCCTGCTGTCTGCCTCTCTCTGTCTGTACAAGGCTTATCCTGCTCCTGTTGCTGCTGCTGCTGCTGCTGGTGTGCGTACACTTGAGAATGGCAGCGCATTGCTTGGCGTTGAGTTGGCCAGCTGTCTCCGCCACCCTCGCGCCCAAGCGTCTCCAAGTGTCTCCTTCGTCGACGCCCTCAAGCAGCAGCCGCCTTGCTGCCGCAGCAAGCAGATGAGGAGACAGAGAGGAGGCAGCAGAGGCCAGACACTCTGGCCTCAACAAACTCGCAGAAGGCAGCCGTGCTGCTTCTCCTGCTGCTGCTGCTGCTGCTGCTGCTGCTGTTTGCTTCTCTGCTTCGCTGCTAGCGCTGCTATGAAACCGATAAAATTGCTGCTGCTGCTGCAGCTGCTGCTGCTGCTGAAGCCCAGCAGCAGCAGCAGGAGACACCGGAAGGCATGCAGCAGCAACTCGCAGCGAGAGTCGGCAGAAGGCAGCAGCAGCAGCTACCATTGACACACTTGGTGCTGTCTGCTGTCTGTCTGTGCGGCCTTGGGGTCCCTGATGGTTGCTGCTGTCTCCGAGTGTCTCTTGGGTGCTGCTGGTGTTGCTGCTGCTGCTGCTGCTGGGGCCCAGCAGTTAAAGAGGAAGTCTCTCTTTGTCTCAGGAAGTCATAGAAAAAAAGAATTTGGCCTCACCACAAGGCACACGCGCTCACTGCAGCAGAACCTCATGTGTGGCTGCATGCAGCCTAGCCGATCCAGCCCTAGCAGCAGCAGCAGCAGCAGCAGTAACAAATGTTGTTGCTGCTGCTGCACATACCCCTGACGCCTTGGATTGAGGTTGTTTTGTCTCCCCAATGAAGCAGCGCCTCCACACTCTGCACCAGCAACAGCACCAGCAGCACCAGCAGCAGCACCAGCAACAGCAGCGGCAACAACAGCAGCAGCACCCCTGATGCCAACAACACTAACCCCCAAACCCCAGCCGGGGTGTACAGACACCCCAGCTGGGCTGCAACAGAAGAGGCAGCAATGGGGCTGGCGGGTGGTGAACGACCCGATAATGTCAATACACTCCAGTGGAGGCCAACCGCAGCAACAACAGCAGCAGCCGCAACCGCAGCAGCAGCAGCCAAAGTCGCCGCCGCTACAGCAGCAGCAGCCGCAGCTGCAGCAGCAGCAGCACTCAGATCTACTGCGTGGCAATAGAGGCCAACAGCAACAGCAGCAGCAGCAGCAGCAGCATGTCACAAAGGATACACCACGGAAGAAAAATAGACCAGTTTCCTCGCAGCAGCAGCAGCAGCAGCAGCAGAGGCAGCAACAGCGACAGCAACAGCAGCAGAGGCAGCAGCAGAAACCGCAGCAACAGCAACAAGAGAGCCTGCAGCAGCAGGAACAGCAGAGGCTGCAGCAGCCTCAACAGCAGAGACTGCAACAACAGCAACAGCAGAGGCAGCAGAGGAAACAGCAGAGTCAGCAGCAACAACACCAACAGCAGCAGAGGCAGCAACAGCAGGATCCAGAGCTGAGGCTGCAGCAACAGGAGCAGCAGATGCAGCAACAGGAGCAGCAGATGCAGCAGCAGGAACAGCTGAGGCAGCAGGAACAGGAGCAACAACAGAGGCAGCAGCAGCAGCAGAGGCAGCAGCAGCAGGAACAGCAGAGGCTGCAGCAGCAGGAACGACAGAAGCTGCAGCAGCAACAGCAGCAGGAGCAGCAGCAGAGGCAGCAGCAAAAACAAGAGAAGAAGCAGCAGCAAAAGCAACAACAGAGGCAGCAGCAGCAGATGCAGCAGCAGCAGGAACAGCAGGGGCTGCAGCATGAGGAGCAACAGAGACAGCAGCATGTGCAACAAGAGAGGCTGCAGCAGCAGGAGCAGCAGAGGCTGCAGCAGCAGGAGCAACAGCAGAGGCTGCAGCAAAAGCAACAGAAGAAGCGGCAGCAAAAGCAAAAGCTGAGGCAGCAGCAACAGGAACAGCAGAGGCAGCAGCAGGACCAACAGCAGATGCAGCAGCAGCCTCAGGAGCAAAGGCTGCAACAGCAGGAACAGCAGGGGCTGCAGCGGCAGGAACAGCAGAGGCAGCAGCAGGACCAGCAGCAGAGGCAGCAGCAGAGGCAACAGCCGAGGCAGCAGCAGCAGGAACAGCACAAGCAGCAGCTGCAGCAGCAACAGCAGAGGGAGCAGCAGCAGGATCAGCAGAGTTTGGAGCAGCAGCAGCAGGAGCCGCAGAGGCTGCAGCAGCAGAAGCAGCAGCAAAAGCAAAAGCTGAGGCAGCAGCAGCAGGAACAGCAGAGGCTGCAACAGCAGGAACAGCAGGCGCAGCAGCAGCAGGAACAGCAGGGGCAGCAGCAGAAGCAGCAGCAAAAGCAAAAGCTGAGGCAGCAGCAGCA
>NPHX01000306.1:6526-85776 GCA_002271815.1 Eimeria falciformis
AATGATTACGTCATCGTTTTGTTCTGTAGGCCCTTTACGTTCCCTTTGTTTGTGAATGCCATAAAGTTGTTTTGGTGACCCAAGGGTATTGGGCGAGCAGTTACATAGAGGGAAGTTTTCTGCCGTAGAGACAGTATTCGGGTTTCTGTGCGTTGCTTATCCTTTTCGGTATGAAGAGCGCAGTATAGCACTGCTTGTAGCGGACGAATCAGCCGACGTTTGCGGGTTGGCGCAGCTCTATTTTTTATTAAATACGTTTATGTGCCATTGTGGCCACTGCTGTATTTAGAATGGGATAACGTCGGACTCTGTTTTTTTGCATTCCAGTTCAGGGGATGGCATCCGTCCTCTATTTTGCAGAGGCTGCTTGACCTGTTGGACACCCAAGCATGAGCCCAGATCTTGTTTGCTAGCTTAATATTTTTGAATTGTCTTTGCTGTGTGTTAACAGACTAAGACAACGCTAGTTATGCGAACAAGCACGGCGCTATACGAGACTAGTGGACCGGTCTGTTCCATAGTAGCCTCTGTTCTGTTTCAGGCAGTGCGTGTCTGGTGAAACAGTACCCAAAGGAAGTTGCAGGCAGAGAACAACGTCGTTAATAAATGCACAAGGACAGGTGGTAGTGCCGAGAGCCTTTGGTGGCAGGCATTGTTGGTCAAGGGCACTTTACATTTGGGGGCCGCAAAGGTTCACTTGTGCGATCCTCTTCCTCCTATTCGAATTCCTGTCCTTGTCTTTTATGGGTGAGACAACGTAGATTTTGTAACGCAAGGGTATTATGATAGGATGTGCAGTTTGAGGATTTTCCCAGTCTGTTGTTGAGATACGCAGAGAGATCACTCGTCTTTTGGCGCGCTGCTTAACTTGTTTGGTGTAAGGTGAGCTGCTGGGCACTGGGCGGACTGACCGGCGGAGAGCTAGTGTAGAAGCAAGTGGATTCACCCTTTTGATATACGTTTCTGTGTCGTTATAGCGATCGCTGTATTCGGAGTGGGATTTCCTCCGAGTAGGCTTTTTAGTGTTCCGTTTGAAGGGGATGGTAACCTTCCTCGATTCTGCAGCTGCTGTCTAACCGATTGATCCCCTAAGTATTACACGCCATCTCCTTCGTAGGTTCCAGCTTTTTATTTTGCACAGCTGGGTCTTAGCAGATTAGGACTATGGTAGCGACACGAACAAGCAAAGCACATACACTCCATATTTGGGTAGGTGCATTGTGTCTAGTGTCTAGTAAGGCTCTGAATTTTCGAGCACAGCTTTTCTTCATTATGCACTCATAATATGAAAACGGCACCTTATGTAGAAGGTGCTTTCTGGTCTGGTTCAGTAGGTGTTGGCGGATGAATATCCGAAGGAGGTTGCACGCACAAGGCAGGCTCGCATCTGAAAGCAGAAGGACATAGTGCTGAGCAGGTGGCAGCTCCTGCTGTTGTTCCTCCAACTACGAATTTCTTTGTTTTCTAAAAAATCAGTGGCGCCTTAAGTTAAAGATACAAATACCTAACAACAGAGACAGAATGAGGCAGCGAGAAAACTCGTTTTATCGGAACAGCTGCAACATCGCAGAAGAACACCACTGGGACCTGCTAAACTGAATTTTAATGATATTATTGTAGCACTTTTGCGTTTAATTCATTTGAACTTCAATAGACACTTCATGCACAGTTGGATCAAGCAGCACTAGCTACCCAAGCTGGCTGCAGACTGCAGGAGTGAGGCGGGCGCATCCTATAGCATGTTAATGCCTATATTTAGTATATTTCATCGTTTGTCTCTTTGTTTTTACTTAGAATTGCCTTGATGAATGTCCTGAAGAATCTGTGAGTGGAAGCGTTAAGCCTATATGACACGCAGTAGGCCAGCTTTTCTTCAGTTTGCGTTTTGGGATGCGTGCGTGCCCAAGTAGCAGGCCAGCTGCACCTTGGCCGCATCCATTTGCCTCCAGGCTGGGCTGAGATTGGCCTGTCCTTAGAGAGACAAGCCGGAGAATGTCCCACTTCCTTGAAAACTAACTTCTTAGTCTTGTGGCCTTTCAGCTGAGGCCGAAGTACGACAATTACATGCGTTTCAGACCCGACTGGAAACCCTCTTTTCCTCCTTTATGCAGGCTTGATGTACATGGCCTGAGACGCCAGCGTATATTAACATAAGCCATTTGACGTCTTTTTAGAGGGAATAATTTCCGGTTCATCGATTGCCTCTTTTATCTCTTTCTCTTTCTTCGCCATGGCACAACCTGATGGTTGGCCTCAGGCCTACGGCCATTGGCATGTGAGGTGCTGGGGGTTGCTTGGCCCACTCTGGCAGCCTGCAGCTGGGCTAGCTAGTGCCGCTCTATCCAATCGTGCACAAATGTGTGTATGTACCTACAGTCAGCTAATTATCAACGACAATAAGCCAAGGGCGTTACAGCTGCCGAGCATGGCAGTACGGGTGGCCTCAACAAGCTGAACCGTGTGTTTTTGACATGCAGCGAACACTTTAAAGAATATTCCAGGTGCATTTATACTGAGGTATTTACACGTTTTGTGTACGGTTGGATGCAGCAGCACTAACTAGCCATAGCTAGCTGCAGCCTGCTGGAGGGGCCAAGGCGCACCCCAGCACTTACACACACCAACGGCCAAAGGCCTGAGGCCATTCCTGAGGCTGAGATGCCGCAATGGGCTGCCAAATAGAGATACCCAATAAAAGAAAATATCTTTCTTTAAGATTCTCAACCTGCCCCCACCACTGCACGCCCTACCAAGAGGTATACAACTAACATATCCGTCTGTCCAACCGTCAGAAGCTGCTTCTAAGTTTGATGTGGGATGAATTTCACCATTGGAGGCTCATTTGTTGAAAGCTAACAAACCCGCAGCAAATAGAGGGCTGGCTTACCAGAAGTTTGTATGCGTTCTCCTCACCTCACAAAACAACTCTATGATGCAAATAACGGCTGCCTGTGCAAACGGGCAGCGGGTTAGAGCCTGGCCTAAAAAAAGCGGTGGGATGCTAAGAGACAACTGTGGGAGAAGAGGAAGCAACAACAAGAGCATACAACTCGCCTATCGCTGCCGAGCCCACTCACAGAAGCCCAAGACACTTACCGCGAGCTTGCAACTTTGCAGTTGCCAATGAGGACAACAGAAGGATGCACCAGAAGACGCTGCCGGTGATGTTGGTATGCAGACCCACAGGTTTTTATCACGCCATAGTGGCACATCTAGTGTGGTTATCAGAGGCTCATAGTCATTAAGTAACGGCACAGTATCGCACCAAATAAATAAATGAATAAATAAATAAATACTTAAGCTGTAGTGGGGGAAAAGCGACTGGCCTGCGGAGTTCAAGATATTCTCTGAACAAGAAAAGGCATCCAGGGGGGCCCCAAAAAAGATTCCATTCTCCTAAACACCTTCGCTTCCCCCATCGAAAAAAATTTTAATTTGGAAATAAACATTCTAAAATTAACACAAGAATAGCAACGAGCTAAGTGTACCTTCTCCCTCTGCAGCATTATTTACTTCTGGCTTGTGGCAGGCACTCACTCACAAAGGCCATAAGTTTGGTTTCTTTTTAAGTTATTTTTTTCCGTTTTCCTAATTTCTATTTACGTGTTTTATTGAAATAGCAACCGGGACAAACAACCCAAGTTATGCGGCCTTCCCCCCGTCTCTCTCTCTCTTTGTCTGCGTCATTCTGAGGCTCAGCCTGTCTGAACCGTGCGTCCTAAACAGCAGCAAAGACACTCTAGCAGCAGCAGCAAGCAGCAGCAGTGCTTGTGGTGTACAGTTGACGCAGGAGAGGAATGAACACTTTAAATACCAAAGGGTGATAATGGCCCCTACAGTCAAGCGGCGAGTTGGCAAGGGGGAAGAAGATGCGTCTGCAGCACCAGCAGTCGCATCCCTTGAGCCGTTGCTTATGCGGCAACGGGTGGGGTTTACAGAGATGTCTTTTGCGTATTTCCCTGGCTCTGAGATTTGTAAAGGAATCTCCTTGGGCCCGGGGGCATGGTTGTCTCTTATAGTTGCAGTTGTTTTGCTGCTAGGACTCATGCGGCTCATCTGGGGCGAACACGACCTCATAGAATAATAAAGTATCATTCTAAAATTGCATTCCAAGATGCCGAAAACATCTGAAATGGCAGGAAATCAAGCGATACCAGTTAAGCCCAACGCCTCAAGTGTATGTACACTGGGACGTGCAACGCTGCTGCTGCTGTACTGGCTGCTGGCCTTTTCCCGCAGCTAGGCAGGAGGCAGTGGGAAAGACTGCTTTCTAATTGTTTATGTTATTGTTAAGATGCAGGGTGGTATGTACACGACAAGCAGCAGCCCCTGCTGCCTTGAAATGGCCGCTGGCCAACAGCGGTTGCATGCTCTCCAGCCTCCCCATTCAAACTTCAGAGCCAAGGCAACTCTTCCTAAAGCAGTTAAAGTAGACAGCTATCCCGCAATGAGCCATAATGACACTCCCTAGATCTCTTTAGAATCAATCATACCTGCTGCTGCTGCCGCATCTTGGCCTTAAAGCTTTTCTGCGTCAGCAAGTCGCTTGGGATGAGCCGCTGCAGCCTCAGTTGCTTCCCAAGGCGTTGCGGCGCTCACACGTGCAGCTACAGCAGCAGCCCTGGGCAATTCCCCGTCTGCAGCAGTAACGGGTAGCATAGCAGCAGCAGCAGTTGGAGCAGCAGCAGCAGGAGCAGCAGCAGCATTTGGTGCAGCAGCAGCGCGGAGGGAACGTAGATAAGCAATAGAAGGAACAGCAGTGCTAAGTGTTCCCTTGTGTGCTGTTTCTCTGCGCCGCCGCACTGCTTCTCCCTCTCCCTGTGTTGCTGTTGCTGCTGCAGCCACTGCTGCTGCATTTGCTGCTCTGTGCATACGCTGCTCTTCTTCCACCATCTGGCTGTGCTGGGGCCCTGCTGCTGACGCCAGCGAGGGACCAGCTCTTTGTACCTTTGCTGCTGCTCGTGCTGCTGCTGCTGGGTGCAGCAGTGGAATTGCTGCGTTAGCTGCTGCTGCTGCCGCTGCAACAGCCTCTGCAGCAGCAGGCTGCTGCTGCCGGTGCTGCTGCTGCAGCAGCAACCCTGTGCGGGTCGAATGGTGTGTTGTCCCTAGCCGCTGCTGCTGCTCCCGGGGCAGCAGCAGACCTGCAGCAGCAGCAGAGTTCACTGCATGTTTCTGCTGCTGCTGATGCAGCACTCCCCAGAGATGCAGCAGCAGACGCTCCAGCGCAACGGCTCCGCAGCAGAAAGGGGCTGCGGCTGTCACAGCTGCAGCAGAAGCAGCAGAAGCAACAGCAACACCGTAGAACAACCCTTTTTGCATGAGGAGACAGACAGACCAACCTTTCCCCTGTCTCCACCGCACCCTAGAGAGACAGCAAAGCAACGGCATCGGTGGCCTCTAAAGGAGCAGCAGCAGCAGCAAAAACTGCAGCAGCAGTTGCTGATAGTTACCTGAGTGCCAGCCGGAGAGAGGAGGAGACTTTACCAGAAGGCAGCCAAGGGCTACCGTGCTGCTGCTGCTGTCGCTGCTCTGTGCTGCTGCTGCTGCTGCTGCTGCTGTCAAGCGGAGACAGTTGAGCGTCCTGAGCTCATCGCGTAGAAGCGCCACAGCGACAGCTGTCTCCACCTGCAGCACAAGCCCACCAACACTCTAGCAAACAATAGTCGTGATTAGGTGCAGGTGCTGCTGCTGTCCTTACTCCTGCTGCTGGGCTGCTGCTGCAGCTACTGCTGCAGCAGCAGGAGTTGCTGCTATTTCTGCAGCTCACATAGAATGCCTCTGGGTCGTAGTAGCCCGAGCCTTTAAGCCCCCAGCAGCAAATCCCTAAGCATATTCCGCTGCAGCAACTCCCTTCTACCTGCTGCTGCTGCTGCTCTGTAATGGCAGAAGAACCGCAGCAGAGCGCACAGCTTGGGCTTGAATTCCCTGCGGTGTACTGACGCCTGAAATTCCGCAGTAGCAGCTCACAGCCTCGGTGCCTCCGCCGGCAGCTGCAGCCAGCAGCACGTGCTGCAGCGGTCTGCCGCTGCTGCTGGGGACTGTCGCTGCCACTGCTGCTGCTCGCCCCTAGCTGCAGCAGTAGCGAAGCCTCAACCAACGGGCTGCGGAGAGCAGCAGCAGGTAGCTGCAGCACTGGTAGCCAATACACCCCATTTCTGCTTGTCTCTAGCTGCTGCTGAAGCTGCTGCGCTTGCCTCTGCTGTTGTTGCTGCTGCAGCGGTAAACTTGCGTCGCAGCTTTCTCGTGTGACGGCGTCCGAGTCTCCTTCAGGTATCTTTGCTGCTGAAATTCCTTCTGTAGGTGCTGCAGCAGCAAGAAACCCCTCGCAGCTGCAGGAGGCATACGGGAACAAGCAAGAGAGTTCAATTGTCTCCTTGCCTTCTGCAGCAGCAGCAGCGTCCCCATCTTCTGCTGCTGCTGCTTCTGGTGTATCGCCTGCTGGCTGCACCGCTTGTTCGTTGCTGCATGCAATCGCACCACTCTCAGCAGCAAGTTTTGCTGCAGCAGCAGCAGCAGCTGCTGCTGCTGCTTCTGCTCTGTCAAAGGCAGCAACAACCGCAGCAACTCGCGGGGCGTGGGAAACAGCTGCAGCAGCAACTGCAGCAGCTGACAGAGGTGCGCCTGAAGGACCACTAATAGGAATCGTCAGCTCCATGCTGCACTGCAGAAGGTGCCCTGCTGCTGCTGCTGCTGCTGCTGCTGCCTCTTGCTGCAGCAGCAGCAGCAGCCTGCGCTGCTCCACCGGCGTCTTTGGATTGGCTAGCTGCTGCGGAAGATAAAAATCCTGCGGCCAGCTGCCTCGCTGTGCTGCTGCTACTGCCGCTGCTACTCCAGTCGACAATACGCAACGTCGCGGTAGTTGCTGCTGCTGCTGCTGCCCGTCACCTGCAGCAAGCAGCTGCAGCCGCTGCAGCACTGGCGGCAGGTCTGACCCGTAGATCAGCAACAGCAGCTGATCCCACCCGAATGGGAAAAAAGTGCAGCCCCGCTGTACACGCAGCTTAGCAGGAGAAGCTGCTGCTGTTGCTGCTGCTCCTGCATGCGGCATTCTGTGCTGCAGCGCCATCAACTGCTCTCCTGAGGCTGGCTGTAACTTAGCCAGTGCAGCAAAGTTGGGAGTGCCTGCGGTGCTGCTTAGCTGTCTAGTCACCTCAGCAGCAAACTGCCTAGCCACCTCGTGCTGCTCCTGCTGCTGCTCCTGCTGCAGCAACGGCCAGGAGTTGGTGCTGCTGTAGAGACTTTGCTCTTTCATTGCAGCAGCAAAAAGACACTCCAGCAGCCACCGCGCAGTAGGCTGCATGCTTGGCATCGGTGCAGCAAACAAAGGGATCGACAAATATTCTGGCGTGCTGCTGCTGCTGCTGCTGCGGGGCCCCACAGCAACAGCAGCAGCAGCAGCTAGAGGTATTGCCTCTACGTAGAGCACACCGCCAGCAGGCACCGCCTCTTGTGACTCCGAACCGCTGCTGCTGCTGTTGCTGTTGCTGCTGTTGCTGTTGCTCCTGCTGCTTGCTGCATTATTCGCTGCACAGGACACAGGGCTGACGGGAATGAGGGAGAAGCGAATGCCGCAAACAGAGACGCTATTTAAAACATAACTAGTTGCAGAAGGTTCACATTGCTGTTGCTGTTGCTGCTGCTGCTGTTGTTGCTGCTGTTGTTGCTGCTGTTGTTGCTGCTGTTGTTGCTGCTGTAGGTCTGAGCGGACAAAGACAGCGTCAATTGTTGCCGAGGGCTGCAGCAGCGCATAGAGTCTCTTAACAAAGCCAATGACTTGAGGCAGCAAGGCATCTGCATGCGTTTGCTGCTGCTGCTGCTGCTGCTGCTGCTGCTGCTGCTGTATCAGCACCTTCATCTCTGCCACAAGTCCCCTCTGCACTGCCGTCTGCAGAAGCAGCGAAAGAAATTCTGCGTAGCGGTAGCTGAGGAGACGCATCAGCCCCTTTAAAGACCCCAAGAGGGGCAGTGCAGCAGCGCCAGCAGCAGCAGCAGCACTAGCTGCTGCCGCTGCTGCTGCATTTGCTGCTCCAATGGCAAGCTGGTGTCGCACCACGAAAGCCGTGCATGCAGCCTCATAAAATGAATTCTTTGATTGCTGAGGAAGAGAAGCAATGTACTGCTGAAGGCCCCGAAGCATTTGCTGCTGCTGCTGCTGCTGCAGAAAAAAAGGTTGTGCGGCTGCTGCAGAGCCGCTTAGCATGCTGAGTACAGCTGGTGGTGCGGTTCGCCTGTGGTCCCACCTAACAGCGGCTGCATGCGCTGCCGCTGCTGCTGCTGCTGCTGCCGCTTCAGAAAGGCTGTTTGCTGACGCTATTTCATCATCAGAATCATCTGTCTCTCCGTCCTTCAGCTCGCTGTCACAGCTTGAAGCCTCAGAGTTGCTGTCTCCTTCCTGCCAGCTGCCTACTGCTGCTGCTGCTGCTCTGCTGCTGTTGCTACCGCCAGCATCAGCAACAACGCCAGAGTTATCTGCAGCAAAAGACAGCATGTATCTTACAGCTGCAGAGACACGGGGGGTAACACGAGCCAAGGAAGTTGCTGCTGTCTCCTGTTGCTGCTCCTGCTGCAGCGGGAGACACTGGAGCAGCTGCTGCTGCGCTTGCAGGTAACAAAGCTGGTGAGGAGCAAAGAGACGCAGAACAGACCCAAGCAGCAGTAGCTGCTGTCTCGTGATATCTATTGCTGCTGCAGTTGCCGCTGCATCGCAGCAGCAATCCGATGCTTGCTGCAGCAGCGGCAGCAGCCGCGAAGGGAATTGTCTCCAGCTACGCCCTGTGCACAGCGCATCACCCCCATTGCTGCTACTTCTGCTGCGCTGCTGCTGCTGCTGCTGCTGTTGCAATGAAGGATAGTGACGGTTCACTGCCTCTCCCCAGGCAGCAGCAAAGGCATCAGTAGAGAAGAGCAGCGAGGCTGACGTGGCAAGTGCGGCGCTGCGCATCGCCTGGGAGAGACAACCGGAGACACCTCCAGCTACAGCTGTTGCTGCTGCTCCTGCTGCTACCCGCTCCAAGCTACCACCGACCAGCTCCTGCAGTAGCTGCAGCCTCTCGCTAGGAGACAGCAGCACAAGAGCAGTCGCACACCAGTCCCCTTTTGCTGCCGCGGCCGCAGCAGGGGCGTGGCCGTGTTGCTGCAGCAGCACGGGCTGCAGTGCAGCAGCAAGCTGCTGCAGCAACCCCGCATGCAGTTTCCTGAGGAAGGAAGCGAGCGGTAGCAGCACGTCGTTCTCCCAATCAAAAACGGAATGGGAGGCCTCAAAGGGATAAGAGCCGTCACAGAAGTAAGGGACTGTCTCCTCTTCAGGAGTCACGGCCATGAAAGTGCTGCTGCTGCTGCTGCTGTCTCCGCCAATCCATGCAGCCAAGGGGAAGCTCCAGGGGATGTCTCCTTCCGTTGTGCTGCTGCTGAAGGTGCTGCTGCCTTGGAGTTGCTGCAGTTGCTGCTGTAGCTGCCGCTGCATGTCTCGAGTGTCTCTCCAGTCGAAAAGCTCGTCCTGCTGGCCATGAATGAAAAGAGAGCTGCAGCAAAACTCTGGATGGGAGAGATCAGCAGCAACTGGCCATAAACTCCGCGGCACAACCAGAGAAGCAGCAGCAGCAGGGACGAAGCTCTTTGCTGCAGCGCGAATTGAGGTGTATGGACACTGCAGCACAATGCCACCAAGGTTGTACAGATTCACTGACATGCCGGAGCTGCGCCTGCAGCTCGTGCTGCTGCTGCAGGGGTATGTACATGCACAGCGAGTTGCTGCTGCTGCTGCTGCCTGAGCAGCAGCAACAGTTTCTGGAGTAGCTGTGCTTGCCGGCACAGCGGCAGCCATCGTTGCTGCTGCTGCTGCAGCTGCAGACGCGCAGTGTTTGCTACTTAAAACTGGAAAAAAGATACAAGGGCGCAGCAAGCCGGTGGTATGGGTGTCTTCCTGATGCTCCTGCTGCTGCTGCTGCGCTGCGGTTGTGAGTAGCTGTTGCTGCAGCTTCTTGCCTCGCGCGTGCTGCTGCTGCTGCTGCCGTCGAAACGTCGCAGCAAAAGCAGCAGCACTGCGTGTCACTGGGCCTGTGCCAATACTGCAGCCCCACAGCACAACACGGGCAGCAGGCCACTGCAGCTGCAGTAGCACAAATGCCAAAACAGACTGCATGCACAAATCAACTGTTTCCTCTGTAGCTCGCCCTGAACAAGAAATACACAACACACAATACATCCGAATGTCCAGCAGCAGCAGCAGCAGCAGTAGCTGCTACTACTTGGTGCGGTCTGAGAGAAATGCTGAAAACGTCTTGTCTATGCTCATCTGCCGCTGCTGCTTTAGTGAGCGCGCAGCAGCAGCAGCAGCAGCAGAACCAGCAGCAATAGCAGCAGCAGCAGGATGCGGTAACCTTGTGAAAGTCCATATCCTGGGTAGTCGAAGGCAAGAATGGCAGTTCCTGTCCTTCTTTGGGTTTGCCTCAACAGGCCCATCAGATCGCGCAGGTCGCTGCCGTTGCTGTGTGCATACACCAAAAGAAAGGGGCAGCAAGCTGCTACTGCTGCCGACCTCAGAGACGCAATTGCTGCTCGACCTGCATCCAGGAGATCCTGTGAGGAAGTAGCAGCAGCAGCAGCAGCAGCAGCTGCTGCTTCTGCTGCTGCAGTGTCAGCTGCAGCTCCTCCAGAGCCTTTGTCTGCAACGAAGTGCTCGTGCTTGCTGCTGCTCCCAGCCATGGGACCTGCTGCTGATGCTGCTGCTGTTCCTGTAGTCGTGGCGCCACGGAGATCACACGAAGGCTGCTGCTGTGCGGTGTATACGCAGCAGCAGCAGCAGCTGCTGCTGCAGCAATAGCCTCCCCATTCTGTGTGTTGGTCGAGTTGCCTTTGCAGCCTGTCTGCGGCTTCGCGCTGCACCCCATAGAGCTGCTGGAGCGCTGAGCCCACTAGGGATCTTACCAGCTGCTCCTGTTGCTGCTGCTGCTGCTGCTGCTGCTGCTGAAGCTGCAGCTGCTGGTCCTGGTCCTGCTGCTGTCGCAGTTTGCTGCTTAGCAGCTTGAGTACAGAGCGTTGGGTAGCAAGGAGCTGCAGCAGCTGATGCTGTTCGTTCACAGGAAGGAAAACCGCAGAAATACCGTTGGCCTTGTCGCTGCCGCTGCTGCTGTCGCTGCTGCTGCTGCTGCTGGGTAGCAGGGGGATGACGATCTGCTGGGGAAAGGAGAGAAAGTCGTAGCTGCTTCCCTCCCCTGATCGGGGGAACATCCCACGGCTGATGAGGCCCTTAATAAAAGACATTTTTCATTGCTGCTGGTGCTGCAGATAATGCAGCAAAGGCTGCTTCTTGCTGCTGCTGCAGGAGTTGCTTCTTGCCGCCGCAGCAGGAGCCGTTGCAGCGACTGCTCACATGCGGCCAGGAGAGATGCATTGGTTTGCTGCTAGTACACCAGTAAATGCCGCTGCAGCAGCTGCTGCTGACAGGGCTGTCCGTGTGTACAGAGATGTTCCTTCTTTTGAAACGAGCATGCGTTGAGGCTGCTGCTGCTGCGGCTGTCTGTGTGGCGCTGCTAGAGCTGGAGCAGCTGTTACTACTGCGCTGGTCGTAGCCCAGGATACCAATTAAAAAGCGACATGTAACGTAACCTGTGTTAGTGCCGCTGCTGCTGCTGCTGGAAGTGCTGCAGACACTCTAGCAAGCCCTTCATTGGAGTCGGCAAGAAGAGAGACAACCCACGTAGGTTGCTATTATTATTGTCTCTTCTTGTTGCTGCAAAAGCCACAATCCAACTAGATAAGTATTTCCTTATGCAAATAACAGATATAACGAATTGCTAGCAGCAAATGCAGCAGCAAGCTGCAGCAGTACAACAACGCAGTCGGCAGTGGCTGCTCTTGTGTGGACCGGTGGCTGGGGCGCGGATCGACACATACACTCCAGTAGCAGCAGAAGCAGCAATTTCTTTGCTGCATACTATTTATTACTTAATAGAGCATTTTAGTCTTTGCTGCTGTGGTGCAGCAGCTCCTGCTGTTGCTGTTGCTGCTGCGCTGCTAGACAGCCGCAACTGCTTGTGTGCAGACGACTTCTTTGTAGGGATTGATGCCTCATTTTTGGGTTCTTCTTTGAGGCTTCTGCTACGAGCGGATGCAGCAGCAAAGCAGAGACACTGAGTTTCTGGTGCTGGGCTAGCAGCAGCAGCAACAGACCGACAGCAGACGTGCAGGAGCCTTATCCTTTGCTGCGGCAGCAGCAGAAGCAGCACTGACAAAGCACTGCTTCTGCAGTTGCAAGACCGGCCGTAACTGAACTGTAGGCTGATTTTCTGCTCTAATGCCCGGGTGTATCTGAACCAGAAGAGGCGACGCAGCAGCAGAAGTAGCAGCAGCAGCAGCAGCAGCATAGAACTCGCCCTATAAGTGCTGCTACTGCTGCTGCAGCTGCTACTTTAGCTACCGCTGCGATGCGTAATCCCCTGGGGGATGTTGGCTTTTGGTCCCTACCCGATTCATGGAAGGCCTCTGCACAGCACACCAGCAGCAGCAGCAGTAGGCAAGCAGCACCTACTGACATAAGCAGCTCGTTGCCTTCAGTCTCCGGCGCAGCTGCAGCAGGGCGAAATGCATGCAGCAACGCAGCCGACTGCTGCAGCGTTTTAGTGGTTCATGGCAGCAGCAGCAGACGCGGCGGCGCTCACCACAATGAGGACAGACTGTCTGTTGCTTCTTGGCCCATTGCTCGCCCTCCTCAAGACCTAAGCAGCAGCAGCAGCAGCAGCGAGCTGCAGCACAATAGAGCTCTTGAAAGCAGTAGCTGGCTTTTCTCTCCTGCAGTCTCTGCCTACCCAGTCTCCGGCTGCAGCAGCAGCGGCAGCAGCAGCACCTTGCTGGAAGCATTGCAGCAGCAGCAGCGTAACAAGCTGCCGCCCAGATTGCAGCAGCAGCAGCAGCAGAAGAAGAAACAGCAGGATGGGTGTTGCAGTGGCAGCAGCTCTCCCTCTTCGTTGCCTTATTGCTGTGTCTCCTGTGTCTCCTCTCCTCAGTCGCTGCTGCCCGGGGATTTGCCTGAGGTTACCGACGGCCCGTTGCTGCTACCAGCGCGTTGCGCTGCTGCATGCGGTGCAGATGAGGCTGCCCCGCATGCAGCAGCAACAGCAGCAGCAGTAGCTTCTGCCTCGGATTGGAACGCCAGCCCCGCGCCATTCGTCTGCCTGCGCCGCCCAGGCGCTCCCACTGCCTACTACTCCCTAGACATCCCGCAGCAGCAACAGCAGCAGCAGCAACAACAGCAGCAGCAGCTGTTGCTGCACCTGCCGCAGCTGCTGAGGCAGCGCTGCGCTGCAGCAATCGATAAAGGCTGCCGCTGTCTCACAGGGAGTCGGCCGTGCCGGTGGGGGGGTGAGGCAGCAAGACCAGCAGCAGCAGCAGCAGCAGCAGCAGCAGCAGAAACAGCAGAAACAGCAGCAGCAGCAGCAAAACTGCTGACCTCAGGAAAGACAGACGCTCTCTCTGTGAACGCAGCACTTGGTGCACTTGTGCTGGGGCAGCTCGATCCCACAGAGCAGCAGCAGCAGCAGCAACGGAGGCTCTGCCACGCTGCTGCGCCTTGCGAGGGCTGGGGTGTCTCCGTCTCTGCTTCAGGGCGCAGCAATACTGCTGCTGCTGCCAAACCTACGGGCTACCAGCAGCAGAAGCAGCAGCGGAGCAGCCAGACGGAAGCGGCAGCAGCAGCAGCAGGCTGCTCAGCAGACGGTGTGAAAGCTGCAGGAGACGCACCCTCACCGTCTGCTGCAGTGGCTGCAGCAAGAGTCCCTTTGCAGCAGCTGCAGCAGCAACAGCAGCAATGGCCTCGTTGCTGCAGTTTTTTGTTGAGCGTTTTCGATGGGCACGACTCTGAAGTAGCGGCAGAATTTTCCTCTCAGGCGCTGCCGCTGCTTGCCACAAAATACCTGCCAGCGCAGATAGCAGATGGAGACGAACACCAGGTTGCTGCAGCTGCTGCTGCAGCTGCAGCTGCTGCTGCTGCTGTTTTCGCCGAGCTGGACAAAGCCTTTACGTACGTAGCTGCAGCAGAAGCAGCAGCTCCCAGTGTCTTCCAGAGGACTTCCTTGCTGGCTCTTTTTGGAAATTTTGAGGCGCTGTCTTCGCTGCGTGTTTGCTGCTGCTGCATCTGCTGCTGGTGCTGCTGCTGCTGTCTCTGTTCAGGAAGCGTTGCGGTGTAATTTTGCGGGAGTCTGGATTTGCATGCACCAGCGGGTGCTGCGCGCTCAGTGCCTTTCTACAAGGCCCTCATCTTTTTGTGTTTAACTTGGGCGATTGCCGCTGCGCTTTTCTTGCCATTGGAGACATCAAGGAGACAGAGGAGACGCTTTGTCCTGCTGCAGTGCTGCAGCAATCACACTGCGAAAACGTAAATGTCCCATGTGGCAGCTTGGGAGACAACAATAACAACAACCCCATCGCCAGCAGCAGCAGCAGCAGCAGCAAACCTTCTTTTGCAGGGCACAGGGAGGTTATGCGGGCTGTCTGCCGCTTCTCTCCTTCCCTTCGGGCTGCTTTGAAGCGCGCAAGGGGAGGTGCGCCTGCAGCAACCCCCCTAGACACAGCAGCAGGAGATGCTGCTGTTACGTGGGACCAGCGGCCGTACACGCAACTGCTGCCTCCGCCGCACACTGCCAGCCTTCCGGTGTCTCATCACCCTCTCCCGTCTGCTGCCGAGAAAAAACCCGATAAGACTAAAAAAGAGCAGGAAAAGGAGTGTCTGCTGTGTGGCAACAGCAGCAGCGGCAGCAGCCCTGAATGTAGCACCCGCAGCGTTCCTTCCTCTGCGAGCAGCAGCAGCAGCAGCAGCAGCAGCTGTTGCGAAATACAGTCGCCGATCCCACCCCTTCCCGTCGCAGCTCGGTGTCTGCCCAGCAGCAGCAGCAGCAGCAGCAGCAGAGCAGGGATAACATTTCACTGGTTGAGTCGTGACTTGCGTGCGAGTGCTCCGTACGAGTTGCAGCGTCTTCGGTCTCTAAATGCCAGAGTCGAAGGCGGGAGGCTTGGGGGTGTTTTGGAGCCTTCTCGCTCTATTGGTGATTTTGATATAAAAGAAACTCAGCCAAAAGGAGCGCTTTCTGTTTTACCTGAGGCAGCTTATCTCCGCCTCACAGGGCCTGGCCTTCTTCTCCTTGCGTCGGATGGATTGTGGGACTTCTTAGGGCCCGCAGATATCCTCAAGTGTCTCCAACAGGTACGGGGTGTATGGACACCACTGGTCAAGACAGCAAAGCAAGCTGCCCGACAAAGGCGCCACCATTCCGCATCTGAAAAACGTCCTCCTGCATGCGCCGACTTACAAAGATCTGCCGCTGCTAACAGCAGCAGCAGCAGCAGCAGCAGCAGCAGCGGAGGAGCGCCGTCAGGGCCTCACGGGGTCATGCGGGGATTGGGACCGTTTCGCAACGTCCCTACGGCTGCTGCACTGTCTCGCTTGAGCGACAAACTCATACGACGCGCCAAGCGGCTTGGCAGCGACGATGACACCACATGCATAGTGGCCTTTCTTAAGCCCCTGTCTCCTTTATGAGGCCCGAAGTGGCCCATCGCTGCTGCTGCAGCTACCGCACGTAGGGGACAGACACGTGCGCCCAATGACTCCTTCAAGCAGCATACGCGCATCAGCAGCACCGGCACCAGCAACAAGAGCAACGGCAGCAGCCCAGGTTACGGCCTGTAAATCAGCGGCAAGACAAGAAATATCCTTTTCTGCAGCAGCAGCGGCAGCAGCTCTAAGAGCCGCGGGGGTCTCAGTGGAGAAATGAGGCCTGTGGAAAGTGATGCAGCCTGCTCGGTGCTCCCTTAGCGTGTCTCTGAAAGTGTCTCCAAGTGAGGCCTGTTTCTCCTGCCCAGCCAGTCCGACGTCCGACTCATTGTGTCTCTCCTGTTCGCTTCTTTGCGTTTTTATTGCTGTTAAGAGGGCTACAAGAGACAACCCCGACCCGCAGCCCTGTGGCTGTCTCCTCTCCTCAGTACCCCCCAGCCATATCTGGCTTGCTGCGTTCTGGAATGGAGAGGCTGGCCTTAGAATTTCCCGCATTGCATTCCGTTTGTTTTTTCAATGTTTGTTGGCTGGTGGGTGTTCATGACAACTCCTGCAGCTGTCTGCCCCCGTGTCTATGCACTGCGGCTCATCCTTAGAGAGGTGTATCTCCAGCTTAAGGGGGATGCCTGTCTCCGCAAGCAGCAGGGAGACAGCACGGCGTCTGTGCTGGAGAAGGACGCATTCATTTCAGACAGACAGTGCGATGGGTGCCGAGGCAGCAAGAGGAGCTGGCAGCAGCAGACCAGTACTGGTCAGGCCTTGGCCACAGGGGAGCCCCTGCTGGCTTGGGCCGGCAGGCTACCCAGAGGCCACCAGGCGGGGGTTAGGCCTGAGAAATCATCTTGCACCTGGACACCAGAAAGTAGTTGCTAGGCAGTTAGGATGCCGGCACAGATGGCCGCGTAGAGAGGCAGGCTGCAGTATGTGGGAGATGAGGCTTTGACGGGCTGTCTGTACACCTCGTAAGGAACGTCCACGCCCACCCACAGCCTTGTCACCACGGGGAGTGAGAGAAACAAAGAGACGAAATGTGGCCCCTTTTATCTGAAAGACGGATGTGCTGCCTCAAGTTCGCCTGACCCTGGAGTAGATCCCATGGCCTACTCCCCTCAAGCCTCACTAGGAAGCCTTGAGGGCGGAAATTCCCTTTCTGCCCAAAGCATTCACTAGGGAGGCTCTTGGCTGCTAGGCGCACTCCCTCTTTTCAACTGCGTAGCAACGCAGCTCTTGCTTTCCAGCAGAGGAAAAGAAGCATTGTCGTTGCTGCAACAAAACCACGGGAGATGAGGCATAAAGCAAACTCATAAGGGTGAGGGAGTACAGCACGGACGGCAGCCAGAGCTGTTGTTTGCTGCTTCCTGCTCAGGCTGTGGGCAGGCCCCCGCAACGGATGCTAAAAGAAAGTGCGAACTAACAAAGGGAATTCTCGGCAGCAGCAAACAGTTCCGCTGCGTGCACGCATCCCTACAAACTTCTCCCTGCAGTTCTGTTTCTTACAGGCAGGCCAAGCGCAAGACTTAGGTCTTGCCGTCCACCCCTAAGACTGAACGCGTTGCAGCAGTAGCAGCAGCAGCAACAGCCACACAATCAGACAGACAGAAACACTGAAAAGCTTTTGTCTCTGCTGGTTCCAACCCTTCTAAGCCACACCACGCAAACTTTGCGCTCGATGGCTCCTGCTAGCCAGTCCGCTGGCTAGCCGTAGCTTCTTAGACAAGAAACCGACAGCTAACTAGCTACCTAGAAGGCTAGCTAGCTCCTTAGTGGGCAGCGACGTGCTGCAGCATAAACAACAAGTTCCATAACCATATTTTCAGAGGCAGATATGCGCTGAGCAGCCGGGGCTGCTCAGCTGAGACACCTGGCATGCTGCAATTTGGCTCTGTCCTCATCCGCCTGATCCTTAATACCAAAAAGAAGAGACGCAGCTCGCTGCTGCTGCTGCTGCTGCTGCAAAGTCAGGTAAGCTCCCAATAGGGCAGAGGAATATTTCTTGCCCTGAAGGAAGTGACGTGCTCTTTTGTCTTTTGCGATATTTCCGTCCGATGCACAAAGCAGTACCCCGACGGCGGAGCGCCCAACTCCAGAGCCAAGTCCTGCAGCAGCAGCAGCAACAACAGCTAGTAATACGCCAGTGACGCAGTCAGAGTAGCGGTGGGAACGGCATCGCCAGCAGCTATCATCGCAGTGCATGCATCGGCAACAGCAGCAGAAGCAGCAGCAGCAAACATAGATACTGCCTATCCAGCGCAAGCAGCAAAACGAGAAGCAGCAGCAGCAGCAGCAGTAGCAGCAAACTGTACCTGTGTCCGCTCAAAGTGGCAGCGGCAGTCGCTGAGGAGGAGCTGGAGCTCTTCTTCTCTCCAGATAGTTTTAACAGCAAACACAGCAACGAGTCTTTCCCTTAGGGTCAGCGGCAGCTCGCATGTCGGCAGCAGCAGCAGCTGTCCCTCAACTGCAACAAACCGCCCGCGGAGAGGAGACAGAACCATTCCCTGCAGAAACGCCCGCCTCTCTTCGTTCTCAGGCAACATAGCAGCAAGCTCGCTGCCGCTGCTGGGGGCTGCAAGTGCAGTAGCAGCGGCTTGCATCAGCCGTGCTGCTGCTGCTGCGGCAGCGGCTGCTACTGCCTCGTCGCCCTGGGCGTCGCCTTGGGGAGGGCGGCTTTGGCGAAGAAGGCATTTTGGTGCTGCTGCTTGCTGGTGCTGGTGCTGCTGCGCAAAGTCGGTGCGTAGGTCGGGAAAGCCAAAGGTGCAACAGCGAAGCAGCGCTGCTGCTGCCAGCGTGGAGCGCCTTTCGTGCTGCAGCTGCTGCGAGTGGAAGTACACTGCAAGCAGCGGAATTTGATCTGCTGCAGCAAGCAGCAGATCATCAAGCGCTTGCTCAGCAGCAGCAGCAGCAGCAACAGCAGCAGCAGCAGAGCGCAAGGCAGCAATCCGGCTGTCTAGATGCCTTTCTCCCCACATAAGAATGCGAAGAGGCATTTGCTGCCATCTCCTCCCTAGGGCCACACAAAATGCCTTAAGATCGGTAGCAAAAACGGGAGCAGAGACAGCAAACATAACCCCGTGCTGCAGCTGCAGCCGCGTGCCAAGCTTCTCAGCTGTCTCCTCAGCTAGCAGCAGATGCAGCTTCAAAGGGTTTACTGCTGCCTTCGCTTTTCTCACTTCTGACGGGTCACTAAGGACCGTCTCTAGCGATTCCAGCACCTCCACAAGGCCTCCTTTAAGATCTGCTGCTGCCACTGAAGATGCTGCTGCTGCTGTCTCCCCAGGGAGCGGCGGGCAGGAGTCGCCCAAGGCTGTGGGATGACTGTTACAGCAAATGTGCTCAAGCCGCACGTCACAGAAATTCCGCAGCAGCTGCAGCATCAAACCTTCACTCAGGAAAAAACCCTCCTCCTCTGTTTCTGCTGCTGTTGCTGTGTCTGCGTTCGGGTGTATGCGCAGCCCCGGGATGAGCATGTCATGTTTTTCTGCGCACTCCCTAACAGAGTCTAAGGCCCAGCTGATGCTAAACCACTCACTGCTGCTGCTGCTGCTGCTGCTGGCTAGCGCCAGACAGTCAGCAATTCTTAGTGCCCAAGTTCTTACAGCAGCAGACGGGGCTGAAAAATACGCTTTTATCTGAGGGTCATAAAAGGCTGCATGCGGAGGCGGCTGAGGCGCCGTCCCCCATAGCGGCGGCAGCTGCTGCAGCAAACGTGCCACGCAGTGCTGCATTTCTTCTGCCTGCTGCTCCCGTTGCTGCGTTGCTGCCGGTGCTGCTGCTACTGCTGCGAGGGAAGGCTTGACGCAGGAGAGACGCGGGTCTCCTAGCAGCACAGCTGCTGTCTCTGCTGGTGCAGCTTGCACTTGCTGCAGCAGCAGTTTGGAAGGCAGCAGCGTGCGGCCTGCAGCAGCAGCTGCTGCTGGCACTGCGCCAGGGTGTACATCCAGCAGCAGCTTCAGGGGCAGCTGCAGCAGCTGCTGCACTTGGTAAATACGCCCGCGCGCCTTTTCGAGTTGCAGCACAGACCTGCAAATACCCATCACTGTCACACCGTTCCTACTGCTGGTGCTGTTGCTGCTGTTGCTGCAGGCATTGTGGTCAACATCCATGCAGGCTTCCTCCCCTGTCGCTGCTGCTGCTGCTGCTGCCCTGCAGCAAACCAGAATTTCCCCGTCCACAGAGTTGCGAGACACCACAAAACTGCTGCTACTGCTGCACAGCACGGCCTCCCCCTCACTCCACATTTGGGCTGCTGTGGGTGACAGCGGCAGCGCAGCAGGCCGGCCTTTCACTAGCAGCAAACGCTGCTTCTGCTGCTCCTGCTGCTCCTGCTCCTGCTGCTCCTGCTGCTCCTGCTGCTGCTGCTGCTCCTGCTGCTGCTGCAGCTCCTCACGTAGGACGCCGTCCAGCTGCAGCAGCTGCCAGGCCCCGTGCAGATGCGGCAGCTCAGGGGATGCAGCAAGGAGCCACACCGCGTTGGTGTCTGCTGCGTTTTCTGTCTTTGCTGCTGCGGTTGCTGCTATTGCTGCTGCCATTGCTGCTGCTGTTGCTGCTGCTGCTGTGTGCTGCTGCTGAGGCGCCATGCCAGCTGTCTGTAGGGCAAAAGCATCTTTAAAAGGATCCAGCATTGGCGGCTCGCAGAAAGAAATTGTGTTTTCTACTGTCCCTTGCAGCTCCCACGCTGCTGTTTCCACAGCAGCAGCAGCAGAACTAGCAGCAGCAGCAACAGCAGCTGGGGTGTATGCACACCTTGCCAAGTCCAACTGCAGAGACCGGCGCACCCGCCGCAGCACCGCGAGGGTGCTGGGGCCTGCAGAAGATTTAAAAGGAGCTACTTTTCCCTTTAGACAGTCGGCCCCCACTTGGAGGGTACAGCAGCCGCTGCTGCCTGCTGCTGCTGCTGCTGCTGAGGGCCAGCGCAGCACACCCCATAACTCACAACCAGCAGACTGCTGCTGCTCAGCCGTTGCTGCTGCTGCTGCTTCTGGGCTCGACTGCAGCGGTAGCAAATGCGGCGCAGATGCAGGAGACTCCTGAAGAGCCACAAGTGCCTCCCCCTGCAGCAGCAAAACTCCGAACACAGCCAAACCCTAAATACCCACAGCTAGCAACACACCACCCAACTTATATCAGAAACTGTAGCAAGCAGCAGCTGCAGCATTAGCAGCAGCGGGTTTGGTATATTGCCTCCAGGAGTAGGTGCCTTATTTATGCGCCTCTCTCTGTTCTCTACGTCTCACTTGCAAATCAAGAAGACAAAGAGAATTGTCTACTGCTGCTCCCTGCGGCCACAGAACAGCCGTTGCTGGCGTTGTTGACTTAGGTGCCTCCTTTAGGGCCGGCCCTGCGTCTGGAGGGTTGGGGGCCCCCGAGACCCCCAAAGAACTCGAGAGCATGGCGGGCGTTGTTGTTTCTGCTGTGCTGCTGGTTTAGCCTTGTTGCTGCTGTCTTCGCTGTGGTTACTAGCGCTGCTGCAGGCCAACGACCAACAGCAACGCCAGTAGCAGCAGCAGCAAGGCAGACACACACAGAAGCACAAACAGGAATTGCCTTCTAGCGTAGAAGGTGGAAGCCGTATCCAGACACTTACTGCAGCAGTAGCAGCAGCAGGGGTTGGTGGGTGGGGCTGAGTGTACAGCCCCTGCTACTCCTACAATAGACTCCGGCAATGAAGTATTTCAAACTTATTTTCGTTGTGTTTCCCTTCTTTAATACATTCAAAGAAACGATCAAATTTTGCTGTCTTGCGCCGTCAGCAGCAGAAAGAGATAATTCTTGCAGCAACGCCAGCCCCAGTAAACCACCGACAGGCCAACTGCAGCATAGCTCCACACATTGCAGTTTCTCTCCTATTTTTAAAAGTCGCTTCAATTTTTTTTTGCGATTCCCTGCTACCGCTGGTGCGGCTGCGCCTCTGACAACCAGCGGTAAGGCATGCGCATCTCCAGTCGGCAGCAGCCGCAGCAGCAGCAGCAGAAGCCGAAGCAGCAACCGATTGGTTAAGTCTGCTGCAGCTCTCTTTGCCCTTTCCTGTATTTTTTGTGAGTCTAGCAGCAGAAGCAGGAGACTGCTGCTCTCTCTCCGCTGTCCATACACTCCACAGCTGTCACGGCTTGCTGCCCCCATTTCACGAGCTTGAACAGTTCCAGAAGCAGCTTGGATACAAAGCTGCAGCAGCAGCAGCAGCAACAGCCACAGGATCACCATGGCGGTAGCCACAGGATATGGCAGTCTTGACATGAGTGTTCTCTAGGAATAAGGCCGCAGCTGCAGCTGCAGCAGCAGCAGCAACTGCAGCAACCGGATTTTCAGGCTCCAATGTCGTGGAAACAGCTGCAGAGATTGCAGCAGCGCAGCAGCAGCAGCAGCAACAGGGCCCCACTTGCGTCTGCATGCCCGAGCAGCAGCAGCAACGCACCGCCCACCCGGACGGGGCGCAGTTAGAGAGACAGCAGCTGCAGTGCCAGCAACTGGTGCAATGCAGCAGCTGCAACAGGAGGCACTGCAGGAGCAGCAGCAGCAGCGGGAACAGCAGTACCAGCAGCAGCAGCAGCAACAACAGCAGCGGCAGCATGAAAACGATCCCTTTTTTCCGTGGGATGAAAACGAGCCCCCCCAGTGCGCTGGCTGCTCCCACAGCAGCAGCGGAAGAAGCATCAGCAGCAGTACTGGGGAAGAGCAGCAGGACTTCCAGCAGCTGCAGCAAGTGTTGCAGTTTATTGACGCACAGTGCCGTCGCTCGTGCTGCAGCAGCGCCTCAACCGCCAGCTCGGGCGTTTTCCTTGCGAAGTGCAACGAGGTGGTGGCCCGGGTCAGCTAGCCATTATTACCAGCATCTAGCTAGCTAGGTAGTCATTGTTACCAGTAACTAGCTAGCTAGCTAGCTACAGGCTGCTTGCTGTCTCCTAAAGATTGCTAACCCCCTAAGTGTTCGCCTCTCTTTGTGATGATCAGCTTGTCTCTTCTCTGTTTTTATTGCTGCTGCAGAGAGCGGCTGGCAGCGCACTGTCGGTTTGGCTTTCTCATGGCGTGCCGCTCTACGACAGCCTACAGCTGCTGCAGCAGCTGCAGCAGCAGCAGCAGCAGCAGCAAAAGCTGGGCCTGCAACAGCAGCAGCAGCCCTCTCGGCATCCCTGTCCCTCGAATTTACTGCAGCAGCGGCTTTTGCTGCAGCAGGGGGGATACGAGGAGGCACTAGCACTTGTTAACGAGATTGAACCTACAGCAGCAGCAGCAGCAGCAGCTGCAGCAGCTGCTGCTGCTGCTGCTAACATGCGCGGTTCGGGGGAAATGGTGGTTGCAGCAACACGTGCTGCAGCGGACGCTTGGGTGGCCCTCGGGCTGCAGAGCGCCGTCTCTGCTGCTGCACCAGGCCTGCTGCCAGTGGCTACCCACAGCCTTGGCGCAAACAGCAGCAGCAGCAGCAGCAAGGACAAGCAGTTTGACAGGCAGGCAGCACTCGCGCTGCAGCAGCAACTTAGCATGAATGCTTTTGCTGTGCTGCTGCACCTGGGCCGGCTGGAAGATGCAGCGTTTGCAGCAGGGTAAGCACTAGCATCACGAGCAGCAGAAACAGCAGCAGCAGCAGCAGCTGCTGCTGCTGCTGCAGCCCTAGCATAAGCAGGATGCCAGAGCGATAATCGCAAGAGTAGCACTTAACCAGCCAGAGGAAGGAGCTCCAGCCAAGGATCTGCAGCAGCAGCAAAAAGGCAGCAGGTGTTGTCTGGTGCTGGCACTTGTGTTTATTTTTTGTTTGCTGCTGAATGTGTTTTGTCTCCTCAGGAATATGGTGCAGGGTAGTGACAGCAGGGGTGCTGCATGCTCTCTTGCTCTTGCAGCTGCGCTGCTGCAGCTGGCAACCCATAACCACTTTGCTGCGCTGCAGCTGTTAGTGCTCGCGTTGGAGCATGCGGTGGGGCTGCTGCAGTCCGCTGCCGGCGCACCCAAGGAAACAGCAGCAGCAGCAGCAGCAAGGATCCGCTCTGCAGCAGCTGCTGCTGCTGCCGCAGGCACAGCAGCAGCAGGCAGCCTTGCTGCCGCTGGGCCTTATCCTTTTGGACTTGCTGCAGCCAGCCAAAGAGCTGCAGCTGCTGGTGCTGGGTGCGCTACTCCTCCAGCCTCAGCAGCAGGGCAGGCCAAAGGGCCGCTGCCACAGCAACGGCAGCAGCAGCTGTGGCCCGTGCTGCTTGCTCTCAATGCTGTTGCAACGGTGTCTCTACACCTCGCGCTGCTGCTGCATAGCCAGCCGCAGCTTGTGCAGCACCTTGCCGCAGACCCCACGCGGCTGCTGCTGGCGCTGCGTGCAGCCATACACTCCACTCAGTTCGAGCTCGCGTGTCAGCCACCACAGCAGCAGCAGCAAAGCAGGCAGCAGCAGCAACACCCGCAGGAGCAGCTACATGGGCTGGAGCAGCTGTTGGAGCGGCTTCCCGGGCAGTCGCATCAGCAGCTATCTCCCCAGGAGCGCCCCTCGACGCCGCAAGTGTCTCCTCTGTCTCCGGCTAACCACCAGGAGCCTCAAACTTCTTATCACACGCATGGAGCAGCAGCAGAAGCAGCAGCAGAAGCAGCAGCAGCAGAAGCAGCAGCGGCAGCAGAAACTGCAGCACTTGATAGAGAAAATGAGCAACGCGAGATTTCCTCCAGAGACAGCGTAGCATTTGGCAGCAGTGGAAGACACACCCTTAAAACCGCCGGGAGGCGTGCTGCTGCTGCAGCAGCAGCAGCAGGAGCTGCTGCTGCTGCAGGGACTGCTGCCGCTGAGGCGGCTACTGGAATGGCAGCAGCAGGTCTGCTGCTAGCTGCTGCAGACAGGGCAGAGCCTGCGCTGCTTTCAGGCCCTTCATGGTGTCTAGACACCTCACAGGACATTAACCCTGCAAGCAGCGAGCAGCAGGGGCAGCTAGTCGGGAACGCGCCCATCTCTGTATGGGGAGAACCAGCAGCAGCAGCAGCAGCAGCAGCAGCAGAAGATACAGAAGCAGGAATGGCCAGCTACAGCACATTCGAGCTGCCACACGTCGACCCCAGCGAAGTTCAGTACCGGCTGCTGCGACACCGAGTCCCACCACGTTTGGCAGCAACTGCAGCAGCAGCTGCAGCAGCTGTTGCTTCTTTTCTTGAAGTTGCTGATGCATGCGCTCGGCTGATGCTCCTAGTGCGTTCAGTCCTTGCAAGCCGTAGCAGCGGCAGCAGCAGCAGCAAGGCTATTGTCGGAGACCCTCTGGGAGAGACATGCGTGGGGCAGCAGCAGCAGCAGCAGCAGCGACTTGTTGATGAGCTGCAAAGCAACGTGATGCTGCTGCGTTGCAGCGTTCTACTAGGGCAGTGCTGCGGTGGGTTGCAGCAGCCGTCTGCTGCAGCAATGCACTTGCTGGGGCCTCTTCTGCTGCAGCTGCTGCGGCAGACAGTTGCGGCCTTTGGCTGGCCTTGGGGCTGCAGCGGCAGGAAACGTCTCAGCAGCAGCAGCAGCGGCAGGAAACGTCGGAGCAGCAGCAGCAGCAGCATTGGCTACACTTGCAGTAGGTGTAAGAACAGAAACGGCCTAGTATCTCTTCTTCGTGAACGCGACTTGCTGGGGGAGGCAACGCACTCGGGGCTTAACGGAGACACTGCAGCAGCGGGGCTGATGCTGCTCCTGCAGGCGAGCCGCTGCTGCCCGAGGTTGCTGCCTCCTGGGGCAATGCATGCAGCGCTGCGCCTTTACGCACCAAGACACTTCGCAGGCAGCCTATGGCTGTCTTGTGCTGCAGCACGAACTGCTGCAGATTGCTGCAGCAGCAGCAAAGGCGCGCTCTTTTCTCCCATGGGACAAGAGACACCGACAGCAGCAGCAGCAGCAGCAGCAGCTGGAGAATGGCTGCAGGTCCGTTGCGCCTCAGTATTCGAGCGTGAGGTGTATGGGTACCTGCTGCGGCTGCACAAAGCTGCAGCAGACGGAGAGGCAGCACTAACGCGGATGGCTGCTGCTGCCGCCGTCTTGGAGTGTCAGGGCCCAGGCACAGCACTAGGCCGCTGCGGGGTGCTGCACTTTGCTGCTGCTGCTGCACCCTGCTGCACTGCAAGGGCCTTGTTGGCACAGGAGACTACGGTAGTTGGCGCTGCTGCAGAGATGCAGTTGCCGCTGCATCATCTGCAGCACCTGCTGCGCTCCTGCTGCTGCAGCAACGGCTCTCCGCAGCAACCCCAGACCCTTACTGTTGCGAAGGTAGGGGCAGATGGCCCTGCATGCTGCACCCAGGGGGGCCCATACAGAGGGGTGTTGCTGCTGCTGCATCTGGACATACAGCTCGACACCTTAGCGACCATTTTTACAAGCAGCAGCAGCAGCAGCGTGGGGCTCGAGTTGCTGCTGGAGCTACAACGCGAGGCAGCAGCTGCTGTTTTCCAAGGGGAGACAGTTCTGTATCTGCAGATACAGCTGCGTATCGCTATGGTAGAGTTGCTGCTGCGGCGCATCTCCCGGGTTTTGCAGTTGCTGCAGCCGCTGCAACGCATGCTGCAGCAGCACCACTTGGCCCAGCGCTGGCCTCCGCAGATGGTAGCGGAGGTGTCTTATTTAAAGGCCATGTGCTGCTGCCACGTAGGGTCTCTGCTGCTCCAGCAGCAGCAGCCCCCAAACAGAACAGCAGCAGGGTTCCGTGATGCAACGGCAGCAGCGGAATCGCATCAGCAGCAGCAACAGCAGAAGCCAGGCCTTGTCCATACACCGGTATCTTGGAGCCTCACTCGGAGTGCGCGTGCACAGGCAGCATCGGCGGCCGCTGGAGACACAAGCGGCACAAGCACCAATAGCGGTCTGCTTTCGGACGACGCAATGTCCGGTACAGCAGCAGAAGCAGAGGCAGAAGCAGCAGCAGCAAGGCTGGTTGCAGCAGGAGAGCTGCTGCTGCATGCAGCTGCAGCTCATGCAGCAGACGCAAGGGACGTTTGGAGCACAGCTGACCAGGCTGTGGGACTTTTAAGGGGCAGCTTCCAGCGCAAGAGACAGCGAGATATGCTGCTGTCGTGTCTCACCTCGGCGGCCCTTAGGGTGCAGCAAGCAGCAGCAAGTGCCAGCGCTGATGCTGCGGCACCAGGAGACGCTGCTGCTGCAAAGCAGCAGCAACACGTCGAGGGTCTCCAACTGGAGTTCCTTAGACTGCGTGCTGAGTTTCTTGCCTCCCGCACGTGCTGTCAAACGCAGCAGCAGCAACAGCAACAGAATGCAGCAGGTCAGTATCATCTGCAGCGTCAGTGCTTCTGCAAATGTAACCCTACAACAGCAGACAGCAGCGGCGAGCTGCAGCATTGCCAGCAGCAGGACAGCCGCCGCAAGCGGCGTAGACGTGCTGCTGATGGTTAAAATGAAATGATTTCAGGTGTTTTTGTAACTGCTGCTGCAGAGGTCTCTCCCACGAATCCTGTGGCAGAGACCTCACAGTTGCAGCGGTCGCCGTGAGCCGCTATGGTGAACTGCTTCTTGTAGTCGCTAGCTGTAGTTGTCCTGTGTGGATGCTGATGCTGGTGCGTTTGCTGCTCTTGCTGGCAGTGCAGCGTCGCTTCTGTAACGCAGCAGGGCAGCAAATAGCAAGACAAGCAGGCAGGCTACACCCTGGCCACATTTCACCTCTAGTTAGTTTTCTAGTATTTTCTGTTTATTGTTTAGGGACAAGCTGCCCACGAAGCAGAAGACGTTGCGGTAACGTTGAGTAAAAAGCCTGTCGATGTCTGCATTGTTGACTCTCTGCAGTAAAGAGAAAAAAGAGGCACGCAGAGTCCGTTAATGTGCGCGTCTGTGCACCCACGCAAATTATCCGGTCAACAACCCACCTTTCTAGTGGGTTATCGAAGGTATGTGGCAACTGCACGCTTTAGTGTTTCGTAGGTGCGTTGATCGCCGCTCGTGGTGGGAAGCGGAGGCAGCTCACAGAAGAGAAGTTGCATCTTACGCTTTTTTCGCGAGCTCGGGGCGTAGGATGGAGCTGAACTTGCTTTTAAAGAGATAATCTTTTGTTTTTGCGCTGTGGGAATTGAAAAGAAGGGAGCAAACGCCAACCTGTTGACAGCTCACCCTTTAATGGCTGCTGCGTGCAGTGAGGCAGTCCTGACATGCAGAACGTCTAGATCTCCCCGCGTCGACAGACGGCATGCCACTGAAAGTTCCAAGTGGTCGGTTAGATGGGCAAACTATTCGTGCAGTTTTCAAAGCTCTAGCCGTTACTAGTAGCAAACTCTAACTACTCGAGAACACTTTTGTTAATGAGACAAGCTTATTTTTGAAAATGACAAAAAGCAGTTTGTCTTTAGTGGAATCAGTTTTCCAGTTGATGCATATGGGCGCAAGCTGCCCATTTAGAAAGAAAACTATCCAGCCAGTCTGGTTATTGCAGGCTGCATGCAGATAGTAGGGGCCCCCTGCAGTTTGCTTGGGAACCCTAGGGGTTGCGGGAGTCTTTGAACGCTTCAAAAGCAGCCAAGAACTCTTGAATCGCTGTTGTACAAAAACATCTAAGAGTTTGTATGGCCTTGCCGCTTAGCTTTCCCACCGAATACTCCTTTGTACTGCCGTGTGCTGAGTTGTCGGCCACTACTGCGTCTGTGCGAACACAATGGAGGCGTGGGAAGGGGCTACAGGAGACTCAATTGAACCCGCGTTTTGGACGGGCGCAGACCCAAGGCTGTTTGAAAGTCTATTGGATGCCGGAGAGAGAAGTTCGCTAAGGGGTAAAGGAAAATTGAAAACATTTTCTCCACGTCTTGAAATGTCCCATCGGTGCTCATTGTCCATGTCCTGCTCTTGCTCCTTTAACGCCACCACTTGCTCAATCAAAGAAAGACGCTCAGCATCGATAGATCTGTTTGAGGAATGACAACAATCTTCACTCATTAGTTGTTCTGAAAACTCTTGATCTTCTCCAGCGCCAATAAGCTCCACCTCCAACGCCCTATATTGACTTGTGAGGGCCCTTTGCCGTTCTCTCGCGCCTTCTAGTCGCTCTCCCAATCTCTCCACATAGGCAAACATTTCGAGAATATTCCTTATCAACTCCGTGAGAATTGGGCCTTCACAGTTCCCTTCTGGGCCGTTCATCACTAGCATGTCAGCAATACGGTGTTGCACCTCTAGCACGCCATCTAGCCAGCTTTCTTGTTCGTCCTGAAGAGCCTTCAGACAACTCTCAAAAAACCGCTTGTCGATAGCGGCACATTTGCGCAGGCGGGCCAACGTCGCCGACCTTGTAATTCCTGTTGGGGCCATTGTCGTCGCCACGAGGCTTGTAGAGGGAGCCTCAAACCACGGAGACACGATAATTGGATCCTCGGGGCTGAAACAGTACTCTCCTTGTTCTTCCCAACTGGCCACCACCTCATCAGCAGCCGCGGGCGAGATTAAAATGTTCATTTCGGTTTCATCCGAGTCTCCGCTAGCCCACTCCATCTTATTTTTATCTTCTGGAGGATGAGTACGGCTGACAAGTTTAAGCAAGCTGCTAAAAAATGCCTGAAAACAGACCAAAGATAACAGCCTTTAGATGTTGTTTTCGATGCGTTTGAACCAACACCTTCCGAAGTCCATGCAGAGGGAGGGTCTGTTGCTGTCTTTATTTGGTTTCAAGGAAACACCACCCAGCCGCTTACCTTTTCGATAATTCTTGAGTCCCGCGTCAGAACGTGTGGTCTGCGCGCTTAGTCAGAGTCAAAGCCTGCAAAGCAAACAACCAAAATAAAAAGGATAACAGCGGGCATCCATGAACAGGGCCATACAACATCAGTTGCTATAGCTGCTTCTTAATACCTCTGGTGAGCGAACGTGTCTTCGATTGGCTTTGAAACTATAGCTTACCGATGAACCGTCGGAGTAGTTTGGCTGTTGAAATCGAAAGTTTGACGATGTCTTGCAGGAGAGACCAACGGATGAAAACTCCTCCAAATCAAAAGGGAAATTTATATAGCTGAAAACAAACCAAAGGTAACGTAATGACACTCATGAGCTTGCCATGAACACCACCCAGGTTTTAATGCGTGCAGGGAAAGAGCCTCTTTGCTGCATTATTTGGTGTTGGGTCCAGCAATTTGCTTACCTTTTTGATACTTTTTGGACAGCCAATTCGGAGAGCTGTGTAGTTATGCTCATTGAGTTGGATATACGGTAATTTTGCACCCGTAAATAGCAGAAATAGGTCGGCGAATACCAGCAAGGTGAATGACAGAGGTGCACGGACTAGGACACCCAAAGTGATCAGGATTCGTTGTTGCAAATGGCAAGGGGGATACAAAAGCCAAGGTAGAAACTAACGGTAACTAAAGCAAACAGCTTAGGAAAGAAAAGTATTTATCTTCAAAAAATAAATGCGTTTAGGTAGAAGGAAAGAAGTGAAAGTGAACAAGGGCCGGCGTGACAACACAAGGGCTACTTCAGGCAAACCATCGGACCGTGCGGGCCTTGTGTTTCGCAGTGCCTGCTAGGTCGAAGCTAACATATCCGCTCTGTTCCTTAAAGGCTGCTAAATAAAGTTTTTTTGTTGCTTGCTTTGCAAGTATATATATTTTATTTTTGCTTGTAATAATTTGGTGGGAAATACTTTTCAGGGGGACGCTTGTGCACCACTTGAGTGAGCCTCCAGAGTGACCTAGTCTGAATAGAGTCAAGAGCACCAGTTGCGCGTTGATTTCTTATTAAGGATATTTTGACACAAGTAACTAAACACATAGAAGAGACTGGATTTGCTTGTCTTTGGTCAGAGGAGAGAGACTTTCACGCCCGTCTGTATGCGTCTTCAAGGAAAGTTTGCAGAGACAAGTTCCCTCAAAATTCACGTTAGAGACAGCGAAAGGACAGCCCGTGCAGGGTAAACCGCATCACTCATACTGCCGGTAGTACAATGATCCCATACATATTATCTCTAGCAGCAGCTGAGAAGTTTTTATCTCTAGCTGCTGGTGCTGCGCAGTACTCGGCGCAGACACCCGCTTCTGCTCTTCAGAGGAACGGTACCAACTGGTTGGCTGCTGCCACTGGCGCTTCTTCTGCCGTTTCTGATGCTGCACTGTCATTTTCGTGATGTAGCACTGGAACAAACAGCAACAGCAGCGGCAGTGTTCGTTGCGGCAGGCAAGACCGTTTCTAGTTGCTGTTTCTAAAATTTCTGGTTATGGTGTGGCTGCTGCACTGAGCAGAATGCAGATGTTGTTGCGGCGGTATATTGTTGATTACTTGTCTGTGCCTACAATTTGAGGGGGAAAAAGAAAAGATCAAGGCAAGCAGCAGCTTCTTGCAGCCGCACCCTTCATTGCTATTATCCAGCACCGCTGCATGCAACAGCACCTTAAAGGGAGTAAGGACTTTTTGTCGTTGGTGCACGCTCTGTCTCCTTTCCCGCTTTTCCAAAAAGGCGGCACAGATAAGAGAAGGCACACTGACACGTCTGTCGCCAGTTGATGCTGCAAGCTCAAACACTGGCGAAAAGAGCGATATTAATCCCCGGCCATCTTAATCAGTACGACAACGATTGGTCGTCCCGAGGTTTTGCCTCGAAAGAAGGTAGAACACGAGCATCCCCGGCAGAACGCGTAGAAATATTTTCACTAGCTGGTGCTGGGCTGGGTGAGCGAGCTGCTTCTAGGCTCAAATTGGCGGTTTCTGCTGCAGAGGTTTTCACCATTTGCTGCGAGCCCTGCAAGAATTTGCCAACTCCGCTTCGTTGCTTTCGATGGCTCTGGAGATGCTTTGACTCAGAGCGCCCAGGAGCCCCGTCTGTGCCACCAGACGAGCGCCGAACTAGCGAACGGAAAGGTGAAAGCTGGGTGAGGGATTGTTGTGTAGGCAAAGGGTCGATGTCAGCGCTGCAGCAAGACACAGAGAAAAAGATACGTAGAATAGAAAACAGAAAAGCTCCCCGAAGTGTCTGATTGCATGCGCTTAGGCACAAAGCGGTTCTACTACAGCACCTGCTGCAATAAAACACTACCAGCAAAAACGGGCAGTCCTCTACTACATTCACTTTGCTCCAAAATAAAAGAAGGAGCAAAGACGGCAACTCACTGGGATCGGGATACGCGCTCAGAAAAGCGTCTTTTCGGCTCTCGAATCATTGTGGCGAAGTGGGAGAAATCTGCAGGTACAAGAAGGCACACCTAGGGCGTTCAGTTGATAGGAGTGACGGCGGCTGTCGGAATCCAATAAAGCAGCTGCTAAGAGAAGGCCAGCTAGCCAACGATGACTAACTCTTGCCGCAGCCAACCAAATGCGTCATGCCTTAACTTTCCATTTAGCTGTTTTGAGTGACCTAAGTACAGAACTCCAATGCTGCCTAGATGTTCTGGCAGCCAGATGCGCAGCTAGTTGCGTGTTTTCACCTAGAGGCCCGTCCTCAATCTCTTCCTGGGATAACACAGCAGAAAGGCTCTCCCCTTGAACAGGGTCGCCGAATGCCCAGCGGCAATCATCAAGAGACAACCGCCCTGCAATCACAAGAGACAAACAATCCCCCCAAAAGAGCAACGACGCTAACTCCAATCCGTCGCTTCCTAAGTCTCCTGTGTGCTTACCATGTAGCTGCTCCCCTGTAAATGTGTGCATGCATCACAGAGCTGCTAGAAACGGAACAGGAAAGCCGTCAGTACAGCTGTCTGTACACCCGAAAGCCTAAGACGCACCGTCTCCGTCGATGTCCAACTTGGCGAACGCCTTCTGCAACAAAGAATCCTCCGGTTCTACCAAAGTGCCAATCATTGCCGCAGCAAACACTGCGTTGCACAAAAACGACGCATGCAAGCCACAACAAGACGAGTGCCTGAACTAGCAATTAACGGCGTGACCAACCTCTGCAGCAAATGTAAGAGGAGCAGAGAAAAGGCCATTTGCTGCCAAAGATGCTCGTCTCTGTTTGTCCCCCCCGCACTCAAGAGCAGTAATTTAGCATCGGTAGCTAAACGGCTATTTGACACTGAAGATGTTTATCTTCTTTCTGTCCTTGCTGTCCGCAACTACGTGTCTCTCTGTCTCTCTCGGTTCTTTCGCTCTGGCCTTGTTCTTTAAAGTCTTTGCCTATCGTAATGCAGCTGCACGCTTATGCACCCGTGAAGGTGATCTCCCCGTCTTTGTTGATGTCCATGGCGTCAAAGATATCCTCCACCTATGCTCACAGCAGGTGCAGCAGCAGCAGCTTGCATACAGGCAGCTCTTTAGGGCGCAAAATGCGATCTATCCGCTAGGGATACGGCCAAACGGACGCTTTAAGATGCATTCCTATTCCTGCTGCTGGCTGATAGCTCAAGGCACATGTGTTTCTACAACTACTAAACGACAGTCTCTCTCGCCCAACGTTTTGCATGTGTGTCGACTACTGGCAAGACGTATGAAACTGCATCTGCTCTCTCTAACGGCACCTCTGTCCTCTTTTTTCTGTGTAGCTTTTCTGAAGTCCCAAAGCAGCCGTCTCTCTTGTCAGGAAGAGAAAGAAAGCAATGCACGTACCTCTTCTTGTGCGAGCGGATCTGCCTGCTCCCGTTGGAGCGTCCGTCGCAGGTCTTCCATTGTGATGCACCCCGTACTGGAATGTGTTGTAGCGGCAAACAGCCGCTCCGCTACTGCGTGCAACACGCAAGATCCCATCGCATGCAGTTGCCAGGAACGAAACACTTCCCCAAAACACAAGAAGCCACTGAAAGAAAAATAAACCACCTTCCATTGTTAAAAAGAACCACTTCTGCCTTCAACCGTGCAACGGTGCATGCAACAACTAAGCAGGCATTGTACATATAAGCAAAGAGCCATCTGCAAAGGTATAGGCATGAACCCAACGCATTAGCTCAGCACCGGAAATGCAAAATCGAGTTGAGTTACTGGTTTTACGGTTATCTGCCGCTATAACAACTCGCTGCATGCAACCTTAAGCCAAGAGGCACTTTGCAAAGATCATTAGGCTATTAGAAATCACAAAGATCCATCGAATGGGGCTTAGTCCCGAGGAAAACAGTATGGTGCTGGTCTATTAGCTCCTCACATTGGCTTTGATCAGAATTCAGGCAATAGGCGCATGTCAGTAGGGCCGCCCGGCGCAACGTGCTGCTAGTTGCAAACGAAAGAAGCCTGAGAGGATACGGCAGGCGCAATAGCAACCGCAGCAGAGGCAGTGGCTTTAGCAGCAGCCCTCACACTGAATGACCAAGCTGTTTACCCCACAGAAAAACCTGTTGGTCAGTGCTGCCGGGGCTGCTGCTGTTTTTGCCGACGCCGCGGCTGTCCTCAGGTGTTTAGCCAAAGCATCCAGCAGCCAAGTACGCGTTTGTAAGCCATGCATCTCCGGCGACGTGGGTGCCTAGGCCTGTTGGAGAATATGATGCTTATCGTCTCACCCTGTAGTGCAGGCAATAGGGAAGGGCTCGCGAATGAGCAGGCGCCCAAAAAGCCACGGCTGAAAGGACAGTAAGAAAAATAACGCGCCGTGCGAATTCACCTGGGGCCCTTCCGCTTACAGGCTTGTAGCAGCGATCTGTCTTGTACAAGTTGTAAATAAATAACCCAAGGAGGCGCATGCAGTTACCGTTGGGCTTTCTAGCTCTATCTCGGGAGTGTTTAGAAGGTCTTACATGTTCTAGCGCTCGCTGGGGGGTGAGCCGTTTGCTGTAGAAGAACCGCACGTAGGACAAAACAACAACCTTGCACAGGTGCGCCTGCAGCATCAAATAGTCTACTGGGAAACAGAAGGACGACAATCATTCAACCGGCCCTCACTGGGGACTGATAGTCAGCAGCTGCAACACGAAGGATTTGGCATCTTCAGAAACACCCGACTTCCTGAAAGGCACAACGCAGCATTATTTATGTGTGGTAGTACGAGGAGCCGTTGAATCGGGGTGACAACCGAAATCCGAGCTGCTGTCTGAACACTCTGGGGCTCACTCAATGCACTGCATATTAACCTCGCCTGAAAGAATCTGGCGAATGATCTCTTGCCGTGAACCCGAGAAGGGGGGCCAGCCGCAAAGCAGCTGAAAGACTGCAGGAACCCCACAAAAGTGCAGTGAATGTACAGCAATGCTCTTTCTGTTGCTCTTCACTTTCATCCGCAACACTACGGATATACCGCAAAGCCCGGACAGCCCCCTAAAACGACCTCAGGAACGGCATGGCGAGAAGAAAGCTTGGGCACCAAGCGCCTCCCCAAATGGCCGCCTTTAGTGAGATGGCACTGAGAGGCACATATAGTCGCATTCGTAGTCTCTACGCAGACAAGAGAGAATTGAAAGAAGGGGAGTGCCAATAAAAAGTAGCATTGTCTTACCAATGACCCCTAGGGACCACATGTCGCATGCGTCTGTGTAGCGGCCGAGAAGAACATCTGCAGTGCAACTCGCAAGCAATCCACCGGAAAGTCGCTAGTGTCGCTGTAGCGGGGCTCCAATAATCAAAAAATAGCGCAGCTGTAACTCGTATTTTCGGATGGAAACGAGACAGGAATGTGTGAGTGGAATGTCTGGTAACCCCACTAGATGCATGTCTCCTCGAATGCACCCCAAACTCATCGTGCATACAGCTGACCCAGCCTCTCTCTGAAGGAACGGACCTGGACTGGTATAAACCAGCAAGCCACAGGCAGCATTCATCCGGCCCTCCTTTTTGTGCCAGCGGGTGCAGTGGCTGAGGCCATAGAGCTTTAGGGGAGGGAAGAGATCCCCGCTCGTTAGCTGCCAGCTCTGCAGTCCAAGATTGCGATGCACGATCCCGTATCCCTGTAGGAACCCAAGTGCCTGTGTCATCTGCAAGACGAGAAGCAGACATTTTTGACAGAGTGAGAGTTAGAAGTAATAGACAACGTTTTACAAAAAGCAGTATTGCCTTGTACAACAAGCGTAAAAGAAACGTGTCCTCGGGAATAGCCTAAAATATCCGCCAATGTGCTGGCCTAGCCGGCAGTAGATTTCTATTAAGGTCTTCTTGCCATGAACGACCTTTCGATTCAGCCACTAACCTGCAGCGCCCAAGTCCTTGCCACTTCCTCTGAACACTTATGAACTCCTGCCAGGCGGTCATAAAGCGACCCTCCTGCAGCAAACAAGCGGCCGCAAGCTCTGTGCTGCCCTCCTTGCTCAGACATCTGTGCAGCAATACGTTCCTCAAAGGTAGGGAGTTCCTGCCATCCTCCCCCTCAGCAATTCACCAAGAGAAGCATGTTAATGGCATGCATAACTCTTTTGCAATAAAAACTCCCTTCGGGATCTCACCTGGGCAGTATTCTGATACAAGATAAACCGCCTTTTCGTCTTCAAAGACATCAAGCAACCTGTATACTCAGGCCCACAGCAAGAGATATCTTCTATAAGAAGCCCAAAAGCCGTAAGACCCCAAATATACCGAGTGGCACCAAAACGACACATCTTGCCTCAGATCTTTTCTGGAGGCACAAGACAGCCAGAGACTGTGTCCCTAAACCTTAGAAAAACAAGGGTAATATATGTCCCTCTGCGACTCGCCTAGCAATGTGGGGATGGTCTAAGGAGAGCCATATTTCTATTTCCTTCTTCAAGGTTTCAAGCTGGACGGGGTCGTCTGTGTGCTTGCGCACCACAAGGACTTCTGCCTTCCTGCCGCTGCGCCGGCATGTGACTCTGGTGACTCGCCCCGAGTCGTCGCGCCGAAGAACATAAAAGTCAAAACTGTACGCCTCCCCAATGTGTTCTCGCATCAGCCGGCTCGTGTACTAAGATGATCCGTAACAAATTACAAAGGAAACGTGTACAAGTTGACGCTCATAGGGTATTTGGATAAAGTATCTGTATAATGTTCCTATCTATTTTGACTGTATAATGTGGCTATTATATGCACTAACGCACACAGAACGACTCCTAAAAATATGCTTGGAGACAGGATAACAAGGCCTAACAATACATTTTATGCCAGGTTATATCCTTAACACGTATTATCGTCTACCACGTTATAAATGCGTCTCACCCCGATTATGCTTCGGTGGGGTTGTTGCACCACATCGTTGAGAATCAAGCTGTCACTCTTGGAAATCTTTGCCTCCCCCTGAGTGCCTCGAGTCCGTGATATTGTTACTGCAGTGGTCTCACGTCCCCGACGGAGCGGTAGAGACTGGTGGGCCCCCATCTATCCTAAAGACGATCACATCCCCCACTTCTCTGTGAGAGTTCCGCTCGTCAGTTAAAACTAAACTGTTGCTTGCCAGACTAAAAACTGCGGCAATGGACAGATAAAGCAGTAGACATCGGTAAATTCAAACGTGAGCTGGGGGTTAGAGCTGACGGTTTGGAGGGGCGCAGGGCTCAGCTACTGAATGAATTATGAATCATAGGAGTCCCATCTGAACACCAGTACAAGAATCCCCCAAATAACTCACCCGTGCTATTCAGCCGACTAAAAACAAAAAGGAGAAGATTCTGTAGTCTATTGTCGAAATCAGCGAACTTCTCCCAGGTCTAGCAAGGAACCTTTTGAGGGCCATAAGCAGCCTCAACAGGCGTTACTCTGTTCATAGAAAAGCTCTGAAAAAAGTATATTTATATTTATGGGCATGTGCCACCGGAAGGATGGCCCGAAGACACGAGAAACGATGGAAGACCCACTGGTCATTGTCAATGGTGTGGGCCGACAGGTGACAGTAGGCTGCCCCTCTTTCAATACAGAGAACGTCTTTCTCTAACCAATATTTTTTTGTCGTTGGAGAACGCAGGCACTGCAGAATCGATGAGGCTAGCCGTTAGGAGCCATGGCATCATCGCATGCGTCATTGGTTTTACCCCCTATGGAGGCAGCTTAACGCCAAAATACAGCAGATATCACAATGTGCACAATACATGTTTAACCCTATGAATTGTAATAAGGAGGTGATCACGCTGGAGTCTTACCTAGGATCATTGTGGACTCGTTTGCGCTGCTGGTGAGTAGCCTCTTGTTACGCCTGTTGCCATTCGAATGCAGTATATCGAGTGCGTGGATTAAACAAAATTTTATTTCTTTTTGGTTGGCGTGTTCAGGTTAGTATGGACTGCATTCGGCAAAGATTGACGCCTAAATGTCACGAGATGAACTTATACTCCCCAGTGTCTAACACGAACATCCACTTCTTAGACTTTGTTTAAAGAACCTCAAAGTAAAACAGTTCCAGAGCTAGCTGAGTATTTCCCGGAAACTTATTGCCCCTTTTCGACCGACATATTGATGCCACGTTGGCCTCAGAAAAGCAACTCTGATATAAGCTCTTCAGCGTCTCCCGCTAAAGGCATTACAATAAGAGCGACTTTTATTTGCCTTATAAATCAATCAGTCATTTTAAAAGAGCTCCATTCGCTCACTTCGCCCGCTTCCTCTTGGGCAACAGGGTCTCAGAACAGCTAACCGCCAATAAGTGGCGTTTTGGGTACGGCTAGCTTCCACCTGAACTACCTCAAGGAAATGCACACGTTCATGGGGTTAATCTCTTGCCGTGACGCATGCTAAAACATGTCCCTGTCATATAAGGACAAAGTATGGCGGCAATTTATGATACTCGTAGCGCAGAGCTGAACGATCAACAATGCTATATCAAAAAATGGTACACATGGGGCCAAGAGGGGGCTTATTAGCCTTATAGAGCAAGTATTGTGAGTATTAAACTGTCCATATATTATAGGCACAAATTGTGAGCGCATGGTTAGAGCGGAAGTGTCTAACCAAAGCCATGGTGCTAGCAAAGTGTAAGCGGTGCACCCACTGTGGGCTATAGGTGTAGGACTGTAAGGCAGGATGAAATTCTTTGGACAAACAAAAAAGTGGAACGAATTTGTGCTTTGCCATTGAAAAGACTGACTCCTGCAAATCGCACTCAGAACGTCAAACTGTAAAATCTACCAGGTTAAGCAAGAGACCAGACGACAGGCGTTGGCAGCAGGAAGGTGAACTGTGATCGACTGAACAACACAGGCGTAGAACACGATGACGCGTGAGCTCAAGAGACGAAGCCTTCACAGCATGGAAAGCAGCTAACCGACCAGCTGCGCCTACACACCACAGAGTTGTTAGAGCAGTGGGAACTAATTCGGGTTGTTACACCGGAAATTCGATCGAGAAAGGAGTTTGCAGCAGTATCTTTGCAGTATAATAGACGTCAGGCGAGGCTACACCAGAAAAATCCGGTCGTGCAACATACTGCCCAAGCTGGTTTAAAAAAAATAAAGCTTGCCCATGTGTTTGTCTTAGTAAATAATTCTTAATCGCCTCGAAGTTTGGTGGCAGCGGAAGGCCTCGTATACTCGTGGGGGCCCTGGTGGTGAGCCCCACTCGTCCTAATCCAATTTTTTTCTTGTCTATTTTTGAGGTCCGGAGGAGTTTCCTTTGCTGGTGAAATGTAGGAAATGAATAACTGCGTTTTACAACGCCAGACACCGACGGGCTGGGAGTCACTTATGGTGGCTCGCCCCACCCTTCTTCTTCGATCCTATATTCCTTAAGGCTACCTCGGCCTTTTGGCTTCCCTCGTGAGTCCTGTCTTTTTAAATAGTGCTTTTTGTGATTGGCTGAAGGCGAGAGAAAAGTAACAACGTTAGAACAGCAGCGTGCATCGGGAGCTGGAGGCGTGCTCATAGCTACTGAAGGCTGCAGGTGAATCCCCCCTGCTCGATGGCTCGGCCTCCTCATTCAATGACCATATCCCGATATACACTTGTTTTTGGCTCCACCAGGCTTTCCACCATGTAATTGGCGATCAGATCTAAAGTTCGTGTGGAGCACTCTAGGTGGCTAAGTGGAGGGAGCCTTGGACCCACACACACCAAGCTTGGCAGGACAGGCGTAGGTGCTTACGCATTGGTGAGCACAGCTCAAACATCAGAGGGCCCGAAAACCCCGCTGTTACCTTGTTTGCTTCAATGGGCATTCATTCAAGCTGAATTGTTATCTTGCTCGTGGGAGGCTGTCGAGGGGAGATGCCACCCCGCAGTCTGAAGGTTTTAAACGTGGCTGAGAAGCCATCTGTGGCCAAGGAACTCACTCGCCTTCTTGGGGGTACTAGTACGCGCAGGGTACGCCTCAAAGGATGCGTAGCTCTATCCCTTAGTGAACGCTTTCGATCTAAAATTGTACTACATTTTGACCACTTTGTGGCACTTGGCTCCCGGAATTTTATCCTTGTCTTTTTAGCTGCAGAGCTGCAGCACTTTTAACGCCGTTACGTCATTCCGCTGCACCCTTCAAGGCCAAGAATGCGAAATGATCTTCACTTCTGTCCGGGGGTCCGAAGAGCAGTTATTGCCAAATCCCAGCCAATCTGCTCAAGATTTCGTTGCTTCTGTGGATATGAACTTGGAATTAAATAGGCAGTATGTTTCTTTAAGGGTTTCAGCTGGACTTTTAGGTTTCCTTGCATTGACGTGCAGCCATCTGATGTCCCTTGACTTTCCACCTCCCTTCTCGTCTTGGAACGCCGTCCCTCCTGACGCGCTATTCTCCGGTACAACAATCGAATTGCCATTAATAGATCACCACGCGATTCTGGCATAGACTTTGGGATTGATAGGTGGCTGTATTTTGAACAGTTGCTGTTGGAAAACGCCATGCCATCTGGTGTCTTGCTTCTGGACTCTGCCTCTCACTCGTACGTTGTTTTGATATTTTGTACCACGCAGCTCCCGTGGCAAAGCGCGTCAGCGACGCTTCGAAGGACATTGCACAGAACCTGAAAACCTACGCTAAAATGTGAGTCCACAACTTGCACTTATGCATGCAGCGTGGCGCCCCTAATTTTGACTGTCCCAACTCCTCGGTTCCGGTTGAATCCCACGTATTGACCCTGAAGAATGTACAGATTTCCGTTGAATATATGCGGCTATGCGCAGGTGTCACTGGCTTGTGCTGTGGCTCGACTGCGACCGTGAAGGAGAGAATATTGCATTTGAGGTCTGACCGAGGTTGCTCTCTAAACAACTGGCAGGTAGCATGTCGTCACATAACGGCACTTTTTCAACCTGGCCGTCTCTGCTTTAGGTGCTGCAAGTTTGCCGGGAGGCCAATCGTAACATCGAGCCATTCCGCGCAATATTCTCAGCCGTCACAAGTAAGCTCAGAACATACAAGCTCTGCCGTTCCTTGCTAACAGTGGCACCACCAAACAAGTCTCAAAATCTTCGCTGATGTGTTTTCTGGTTTCAGAACAAGACGTGGAGAGGGCATGCGCAAACCTTCAGAAGCCAAATGAAGCACTTTCACAGGCAAGGAATAGCTTGTTTAGTTCTCTAAGAAGCTCTTATAGTTGTAATACACTTCGGTCAAAGACAGAGCCTTACCATTGCCGTGACTTGCATAGAAGAGACTACGGTTTAACGCAGTACGGCACTCCATTCATTAGACTGTGGCGTTGGGATTGGGGGGCCAACGGCTCGCTTTTACTTTAAACTTACAATTTGCAGTGACAGACATTTCACATGCGTTTGGCTTCAGGCAGCGGACGCCCGCTCTGAAGTTGATTTGCGCATCGGTGAGAACGCAGCGTTCGTTCTTCTCTTTAGTTTTTGGGTGTGGCTTGATCTGGGAGGCAGACGGTAAACTTGCAGGCATTTTTGCACTTATGCAGGCGCAGCGTTCACGCGGTTTCTAACAAAGAGATATCAAAACAAACTGTCGCTTCCCAAGGGAATCATCAGGTGCTTTTACTCTCCTAAACTTAGCGAGCCATGTTAGTTTTAGGGCCAATGAAAGGTCCCACTTGTGCCAGTTGGTGCCAAGGTACATGGAGCAACATTGGATGCCCGTGGTATTACGACTATGCCTCCAAACGTTTTGGCAATTTTTGGCGTTCCTGCAGCTACGGCCCTTGCCAGTTCCCCACCTTGGGCTTTGTAGTGGAACGGTAGGCTGTTGCAAATACTTCTGTAGTTGCCTCCCAGCGCTTCAGATTACAAAAAAATAGCGTTACTTAGACAACATGAAAATAGCGTGACTTTGGCAACCGAATCCTGGTACCACGCAGTTCTGTGCAAAGAATGCTCGGTGCGCAGCTTTTTGGAAGTTCAACAGTTTGTGGCGGAGAGCTTCTGGACTATCAAACTCACGGTGGAAAAGTATGCAATGGCCCCTTCACATACCTATCTTTAAACGCTTTTAGGGTTATGAGCCAATATCATTAGCTGAAGGGTTTCGACTCAATTGCTGTAGACCAGGGGTTGGCGGTATACACAGAGAAGACGAGGAAAACACAGGTCGCCGTCTACTTGTTGATTTCCAGTGGGGACGTCAACGCCTCTTCGACAGGTGAGGCACTGCATGTACTGTCAGATTCAGGGATGTAGGAAGCTAGCATGAGTAGTCACGAGGCTAGGAACAAGAGGGACTTGCAATACACACTCACGAGTAGGTTTCTTGGTATCAGCAATCTCGTCGTGTTTATATTGCTGGCTGCGCTTCGTTTTCACAACCGCCATTTGTGTCTGCAGGGCCGCTGCTGTTGCCTTATTTGAGGTATGCAGCGAGAATCCGGAGGCAATCATCACTGGTATTGAAGGCCACGAGGTGTCCCGCACCAGACCTGTGCCTTTGAGTGAGCCACACAACGCCACACATTACAGCTTTGTGGCCGCCTCTCTTTTCCTAGCCGATCTTTTCCTCAAGCTCCAGCACATCTTTCATCATTAAATCCGTGACGGCTAGTTGCCATAGAAGGTCAACTGGGCATGTCACCCTTAATAGGTAGCACGAAGTTGAACGTTGCGGTAGTGGCCAGACAAATTTAGCGGTAGCCATACGGCAGTAGCGCAGCTGGGAAGATGTTTTGTTGCCGTTGTAATGCCCACTTCAGGCACTGTGGAAATGACGAAACTCTGCTCGCGCAAGCTGCGGATAGCTTCCCATCGGTGAGACGTAAAACGCGAGTAGTAACTTCGCTGAGGCGTAAAATAAGTACTTGCTTTTGGAAACACGCTTTGTCGCGTCGGTCCATTATGGACGTTTCCCTATCGTTGCAATGCATTTCCGCAGATGCATGCAACTCGCTGAGGCTCTGTACAATCGCGGTTTTATAAGGTGATATAACAGTCCCAAGAGCGTGGTCATTTATTGCTATTTTGTCTGCCGTTGCTATTGCTTCTGTTGGCGGTACTGATCGGGACGGAAGTGGCTGTTGATTGCGGGTGTGCAGCTACCCTCGCACGGAGACGGAGCGCTTTACTCGGTCTCAGAACCTGTTGGCGATGATAGCGCAGCAATGCGACAATCCGGTCTGGGGCTCTTTCGCCAGTGACTTGCTGCAGGGTGCGCAGAGCCAGCCTTTTTCCGCGTCGTTTGCCTTTCAAACTTTGCCTTTTTTTGGTGTTATTGCGTGCAGAGCTACACTAGACAGGGGGGCATGCCGTTTCTCGATGTCTGTCCTTCTGTTATCAGGCGGCTTTGAATGGCCTCGTGACGGTTCTCATGATGATGCAGTAAGTGCAACTCCAGGAAATTTTGACCTTGCCTACCACGGCAGAGAATAACATGCCGCTGAATGTTTCTGTGCAACGTTGCTGTTGATGACGACTGCATTGATGTCGGCCTCCGCTGGATATGGTAATGGCAATTGTACAGATCGTATCTGTGGTAGTGCCCTTATCGCTGCGAGGTCTGAGAATAATAGTTGTAGGAGTGATTGTGATACTTTCCTCACGAGCCACGATAAGCAGGTTGAGGTGGTGTTGGGAAGAAACGCCTGTTGCCTGATTGATTGTTTTGATGAGTGCTTGTAGGCTCATCCGCCGATACATCCAGTGAAGGCGCTGCGCCGGTGAGGAAAGACACTGGCTTGTCTCCGTCACGTCCGGTTTGCGTTTCTCCCGCTACCTGCACCAACCACGATGCGTAGGCTCTGTATTTGTGTTTCACTACTTCTGCCGTACAGGGAAGAGTGTGAAAGCGACGACGAGTGGAAGGTCAGATTCGAACCGTCATGCCACTACTGCAGGAGCAGCTGTGTGACAACGAGGAAGCCAGAGACGTGACACGCATACTTGTGATGCATTGCGCAGCTTTATGAGGCAATCACGCGTCACTTCCTGGCTTGCTGCAGGTAGCACACCCGGTTGCATTGTGGGTTGTGCTGATTTCATGCATGCCGTTAAGCCGCTGGGGCAATCCAGTATAACTGTTTTCCTCTGTCGTCGGCTAGCTAGCTGGGCCCACAAAGCACGGAGCAGTCGGAAACTGAGTGTATTCATGCTTTGTATTCCATTCCCCTCCACGCAGTTCTGACGCTATTGGCTTTGAGACCAAGGTGGAGTTAAACCTTGCAGGTGAGCTAAATAGATGCCTAAGCCACAAGATGCCAGTGTAACCCTATCAATGAAGTCAGCCTGTCTTACTTAGCCATTTTCGCTTAGTTTGGCCTTTTATTTATGATATTCAGCTGCCTCTCGCAACCCACACAGTAATTCTGGAGGCGTTGCATTTCTAGCGCAGCAGGTCTTAAAGCCCAAGGCGAGCTTCTCTGTCTGAACATTTCTTGCTCATAGGGGAATCCTTTTACACGACGGGGCTCATTGTGCTGCAGAAAAACTACCTGGAAGTTTACCCTTATGATACCTGGTAAGACTGAATATTCTCTCCTGCTGAATGGAACCACGCAAGTTTACCCGACTGAGCTTCCTGCCTCAGGGCCTTCGGTTCCTCCATGCTGTGGCAAGTTACCACTTGCCACGAGAAGCCACTGCAGCTGCACGGATCGCTTTGATTCGTTTGCGGCCAGTGATTTCCCTGTTGTCGTGTTGCACGTGGCATACGCACAGGGCTTCACGGAAATTGCCGCGGTTTTTGCTGCATGAGCGGTTTCCTCCAAAAGATGTGAGCCTTCAGGCTGGCAGTACGCAGCCTCCGCCGCTTCTCTCTGAGGCCGACCTCATCGACAAAATGGACAAGGTACGCCCTCCGAATACCGTGCTGTTTCCGCTGAAGGAGAAGTAGGCGGTACCTTGTGTAAATGGCAGTTTATTGTTATGCGAGACGACGGATGCTCAGCATGGCATCGGAACAGACGCGACAATGCACGAACACATCCGAACCATTCAAGTATGCAAATTGCAGGACAAATGCATGCATGCAGGGCCTTCCCAGTTTTTTGCTAACTCTGATATCGTTTCTGTGATGTTTTCTCATTTGGCTTATTTTAGTCGTGTCATCCCCTTCTTTGCTCTGTCGCACCCAGGAGCGCAATTATGCCATACAGAATGATTCTCAGCAGTTTACGCCAACAAATCTTGGCGTTGCATTGGTAAAGGTCTGGCTACTCTGCTTTGCAGACGAACAAACCCTTTTGTCATCACATTCCATTTTCCCTTAGAAGAACCTACCCTGTGCAACCGCTAGTTACGATCCAACACAGGAGTTTTAATTCCGTCGCTTCGTCGCACTGGCGTGCGTTTCTCATTAGGGGTACAAAGTCGTGGGTGATCTCTGCAAAGAGGACCTGTCTCGTGTAAGCTGTTGATCTTGGCGACATGCCAGTACACCCGGTGCATTGGAAGGATCGTAACATACGACCGTAGGTACTGCATTTCACTCTTTCAGTGATGGGAAAATCGACTTGGGATTCTGTCTTGCCTTTTCAGCCCGATCTCCGAGCCAACATGGAACGCGACATGACCAAAATTGCTCAAGGTATCGAACGGAAGGTATGCTATATATTATTGTGTTGGAGTCCCGACTAGCCGCCGTTGCAAGCATCATGCTACGTGCTACTGTGGAGTCCGTAGTGTTGATATTCTTACTGCTTAAGGATTTTAGCTTGCAGTATTGATGCGTATCTATCTTGATGACTATGGCTGCTGAAGGACGAAGTTGTGCGAAGGCACGTGGGGGCAGTAGCGGAGGTGTTTCGCCTCTTGCGCCTCCACATCGCGCTGCTTGACACGGAGTTGCAACGCATCTTTCCCCCAGTGGTCATTTCTGCATCTGATGGCCGAATCCTCCGCAGCGGCTTCTGCCTCTGCGCAAAGTGCGGCGCCCCGATGAACCTTATGGTGAGACCTGTTTAGGCAGGCTCATGGTAGTACTCTATCGGGGACTACAGTAGATTACATCTGTATCAGTGGTACAGCTGTGTGACATGGCATCTCCGCTAAGACAACTACATTCACACTACGCCTTTGATGCTAATTTTGCACTATGTGTCGCCCCAAAAAAAAGATGTAGCTTGGACCAAAATGGTTTCTTATCCCACAGGATACCGGAGACACAGCACCGAGTGGCGGCGTCAGCTCGAGGTAGGAGTTCCCTTGATGACAAATAATCCGTACGCATGACAAGTCGGCACTAAGTTGACCTTTCGAGGCCTCCGTAAAGCCTCCAATTTTTGAGGGTTCTCGGCCCTATCGCAGCCTGGCTTGAAAAGCTTGTAGTCCCCTAGAGGTACTTGTTTCTCTACAGACGGCAAAGAGGTACAGCTGGTCGCCCACCTTCTTCTATAAGCGAAGGTTAGTCTTATTACTTAAGAAACCAGTACTCGTTATGCTGTTCTTCCGTAGCTGGTTTTGCGAGTTGCAATCCAACGAGCGCACATTTTTCATGCTCTTTGCTTTTTCTGTGACTACAGACACGGCAGCAAGTCGCTTCCTTGTGAGTCATAATAATCCTTTTCCGCCCTCATCAAAAACCCCAGCGTTAACATTTGCTGGCCCTTTCTGAGCCGCCAATTGTGGTGACGTAGCAAGTCGCGCAAACCGCAGCGACAGCACAGTCTGCTTTCCTAGTGTCATCGCTCAGGCCTGCACCAACGTGTCAAATTGCAGCCTCGTGTTGAGATTGCCTCAACGTGGAACTCTGAGCCTTACAAGCTACATGTGCCCTTATTGTGGGTTCAAGGTGAGCCCTGCGCTGAAGAAAAGGGTTAGCTAGCCCACTAAAGAAGGCTCGCTTCTTTAGACATCAGCCTCGACATTCGTATGCATGCGCTGTTTCCGTAGGTTATTAATGTAGAGAACGTGCAGACCCGAAAGTGTCACGCAGTATGTCCATACTGCTTTTCGAGACCTCCAGTAAGCTCGGAAACCCTTCTGCGCCTTCTATCGCACTGCACCTTACGCGGATTTTAGCACAGGGCACCTGCAAGATAACTGGGCTTACGGCGTGCACGAGCCTGATTACAATAATGTTACTGGGACTACACATCGGCAATGTGCAAACGCATTGTAATGCATGCAGCCCCAAGAGGCAATGAATGCACCAAATGGAGAGCTACGATGCTTTGCTTGCTGCCATCCGGTGAGCTGCCATTGTCTTTCATGAGGAACGTTGACGGGAGAGGCGTGTTCAAGAATAGTTTTTCGTAGTTCTGGGCTGTGTTAGGCTTGAAGGTACTTGAACTTCGGTAGAAGGCTTGTGCTGTGCTTGCCTATCCGTATCGTAGAGCTGCCGTCTTGCTCGTGCCCACACATCAGTGGGTTCCAAGCAAGAGGCGCATCTTAAGCAGAGGCAGGTCACTGAAAGATCCGCTGACGACTTTCAGTCAATGCCAGAGCAGCCGCCTTGATGGGAACAGCTGAAGCACTTGTTGCTTAAATGCCTCCACATCCACTGTAGGGCTAACCGTAGCCTGGGCAAGACCTTCATGCCAAGCTCGAGCATACTCGGTGAGAACCCAAACTAAAACCGCCTATCAAGTGATGGGCGGCAGCAGTAATGCCACTTGAAAACCCTGTGGATCTGTGCCTGTATCAAGGCCTGTTAGGGGCTGTCCTCACAAGCCCTCAGCCAGCCAAGGCCACGTTCCATCAAAGATCAGTGGACCTCTACTTGCAAACCAGCTGCCTGGTCAAGTCCTTTAATTTCAGGACATAGGCATGTTGTTTTAGCCATGGTAAAACAGCCATAATAGGTGCAGTTGCGGAATCAAACAGCATCACGTATAGCCAACGGCCACTAAGCCGAGGGCACTTACTGCGTGCCAAAGCCACTATCACTGTGCTATAGCTCATGTGTAGTAGCGGCGGCGGGCTTATTTGGTCGGACAGTCGAAAACAGGCCTGCGCCGACAGATCGCGGCCACGTGACTCTGTACCCCCCTCACCTCCCACCCCTTGTATATTAGAGAGCGGCCGTTGCTGTTTCGTGTGCCATTCGACTTTTCAAAATGCTTGGTTACTGGCAATTCAAAAGGTTATGTTGTTGGCCAATGTAGAGTCTTCAAAGGTGGCACGCCGGATGTGCTGTTTTGTGGTGTCTGGTGGCAGTTGCCACATAGCATGCTGCATTCGGCGATACACGGTAGTAGATAGACCGGTGGTCTCATGCTGGCCATAATCGGGCGATGAATATTCAAACAAACAAAGGCAATTTTGCAAAGGACTCAAGAAGTGATCTCCCGGAGGATGAAATCAGGCAGACCGCCGGTCATTGCCACATCAAAAACAAAGGGGCCGATCCGCACGGTGTAATCTCCCCTTCCGTTTGATCCGTTGAAGATAATACCCATGTCTCTTGACTCTAATGTAAGCCCCGTGCTTGGCTGGTTTGTTTCGTCAAATCCTCCACCGAGTACAACTTGCCCCGTCTCTGGCGTGGTTGCAGTAAGGCGTGCGGAATAAGCGTGGTTTCTATCGTCTGCCAGATCGCTATCGAGTTGCATGGAATAACTGCCGATGTTATCTGAAGCAGATGGATGAATTTCATATCAAGAAATAACAAAACGGAGCTTACGTCTGACAAAGTTTATTCTGTCGTCAAAGTCACGCGAAACGGCGATACCAAAATCCTTGGTACCAGCTTCCGCTCCGTGCACTTTTTCTTGGGGATCTGTATTAAGCCTGACTGTGAAGTCTCTGAATCCCGCAGTGATGGATCCAGGACCACCCACAGCTTCTTGCTGACTCATCAGCAGTTCCCCAACAGACAATTCCTGCCTGATATTCTCAGCTGATATGGAACTCTGGGCCGCTACCGGCCCAGCATTAATGGTTGTCTTGGTACTGTCTCCATTAGTTTCAATCTGTGGTTTCATAGACAGTGGTTGGTCGGCATACGGTAAAAGTGCATTAACTTACTGTTACACTGTGCGATCCATGAGATACGCCGACAGCGCCCCCAGACTTCATTGCTGCGCCACTTGTCACTCTAATCTCTGAGTTGCCGAAAGAGAACTTGGCACTGCGGCGCATAGTTGTATCGTAGCCAAAAGATATGGGAAAGGTTGTCTCGTGCGGTGTTCGAGATGAGATTACTGGCAAATCTATTCCCAGAACATCATAAATTACGTCCTGTACAATAATGGTAAGGGCTGCTTCAGCATCCATAAGCCAAAAAGGAACTTCAGTCTGGACATTTGAAACCTTTATTGATGAAGAGTTAACTAAATCACTTTCTCGTGCCTCTTACCCGCACGTACAGGTCCCCATTCTCCGCTTCACGGAGCGTATACCCAGTGGAGGGAAATGCCGCAGGGTCGCTGTGCAGCAAGTCGACAGCACGTTTCGTTTCTTCAATGTTCCATATATCACTTTGGATCTGTATGTTGCTCGCCTCTTCTTGAATTAGAACCTTGATCAGCTCCGCCAATTCCGACATTGTGTCGCCGCTCAGGTCCGACGACTTAAGCGCAACTGCATTGGCTCGAAGAATAGCAACGCGGCTGAAGGGGTCTTCGCCATCTGTGGGCATGTCGAATGTCCGCTCGTAATCTATTTTTGGGGTTTCGACTGCCGAATCAGGCAACTCCTTTGGGTTGTCAGGAGTGAAATTCCCAGATCCACTTTCTGCTGCTAACGAAAACATGCACATGTAGACACAACAACCACCTGCTAGCACAATCCAGCAGAGAAGCCGCACAACCAATTTGAAACGTTCATTGACAGTAGTTGACATTTGCATATGGACCGAAGCAACGAGGCACCTAGGGTTGCTGCGAAGTATTACACTGTTGTGTTTCCAGGCATGTGGGCTACTTCGGCTTTGTCAAAAGCTTCAACCGGCGTACGACGCTCGCTACGAAATATCGAGTTATTCTTTCTGCAGCAAAGAACGAATTAAGCACCCTTCAAAGTTATATTGATCACGCGTCCAGTAGATAAGCGGTTTTCCAGCGGTGAACTCATCCAGAAAAATTGCTGATGGCTGCAAGGCGAGGATTTTTAATATGAAAGCTCCATGCGGAACGCTCAAGTATTAGAATCTCAAAATCAATGTAATAGATTACCGCCAAAATTTAAAACAAGTATGAAAAAAGATTGTTAGGGCCTGGTCCCAGCTATTGTCCGAGACGCCCTGTCAAAATTTCGGTCATTTTTTGTGCATCCAGCATAAAACTGCACATACACTACAGCTGGTGAATGCAACGTCCAACGCACTGCTGACAATTCGATCTCACGAATAAACGAATGTTGCACTTAGCCGTGTTTGCAAAGCAGTATGCATCCGAGGATAACGTAAAAACCTTGCTACTAGCTTGACATTGGAGTGCTGGGCAGGCTCATTACCGACAACCTACTCTGGGTGCTATGCCCGTAGCCTGCCTTTGGTATCGTGAACGCAGGCGAAGAAAGAGGGGCCAGGGCCAGTATAAATAACATCAGCGAATGCGACAGCGAATGAAGGTGCGTAACCACTGTAGTATGTGAATGCGTATGTTCGGTAATGCAATGTTTTTCTGTTTGGTGTAACATAATTGCCTTAATTTATGACTTAAGTTATCTATGAGCATCACGGTTAAGCTGATGTGTGCAAAGAGTGTAGTCCAGCTCCTCGGATTGCATGTTCGGATGCGTGCATGGTAAGGTGCAGGATAGCTGCTCTTTGGCCGCATCCTCTGGCCAGTTGGCTCTGCAGAAGCTCGCATAGCCTCAGGGAGGCAAGTCAGAGAGGGCAGACCGTTTTTGGAAAACTAGTTATTTTAAAGGCATTGTTCCTATCAGTAGTTATGGCCTCTAAACACAGGCATAAGTACAACCCTTACAACCACCGTTCAATTTCGGTGCCGTCCGTACTACTGCGGCGAGAATTAAGTCCAGAATTCTTCCCCCGAATCATGCGGTTGTTAAAATTTGTATCGACGGGGTTCGGAAGATACTATAATATAACTTGGGAGCTTTCTTTGACTCGCGGTACTGGGCGTGTGTGTAGGCGAGCAAGCATTTTCCACCTTGCACCCAGGAGGCGCAGGGCTGCTAGGCTTGGACTTTCATGTATTAAACCCATGTGTTAGCATACAGTTTCTAATTACAGCCCTTAGGAAAAATCCGAGACCAAGGTAATCAAGGGTGGAAGTTGGGCAAGCTGTTACCAGCATGGTGCAGGGGACAGCTTTAGTTGCGTCCATTCATGAAACCTGATATACCCAAAGAGCACCAACAACTTGTGATGTTGCTAGGTGAAATTCAACTTGCTACCTTGAGGAGTTCCAGTGCAACAACAATGGAGCGACTTGCTGGGTCGGCAGTGCCCTACAAACCTTTCTGCATGCGTTCGGCTGTCCCACACTCTCCCATCATTAGCCCGAATTTTTAAATTTCAACCGTGTTTTCTTGTCTGAAAATGGGCTTTGTGTAGTTCATGACCCTGTCCGTAAGCACTAGAGCCATAACCGTCTTTGTGGAAACGTTCATTTCGTGCCTTTCCCATCCACCCTTGGCTTACACGATCTCATTGTGCTAATGAGACTTTCCCTTTCTCTTGTACACACACTCTTTGGGTTGTGGTGGACAGAGAATTTTGGGGGTTCGTTAATCAGAGGATGTTCACAGCGTCTCGCCTCCCCAAGGGCATAGCTTGATCATGCATTTCATCCACATCTCACTGGCTCGCACCTGTTCCTATTCAGCGGCTAAGCTTGAGCATAAGCAGCTCTGCCTTTAGAGTGTAGCACAGATGTCAACTTTTTAGGCTGAATCAGGGAGGATTTACGCCAGCCGACATTAGAAGATGTATGCACAAGAAGACCGCCATGCACTTCTTTTTGCCCCCAGCCGCAGCCCAAACGCTGCAGGCCCTAATGATGCTCCAGTGGTGTGGGAAGCAACTTCTCAAGATTTGCATCTTTTTCCTGAAAGACCACCGGCGTCAGCTCTCTCCGAACCTCAGGGCTCTGCAGCTGCTGAGCCAGCAGAAGAGGCCGAAGCAACTCCGCTTCTTAGCGCCCATCCGCAGCCCCCTCGCCATCAACGGCGCGTGACTTTATTTGCCGCCATTGACATGAAGCTTCCACAAAAAGGCTTGGCGAATCAATCGGTGTGCATGGAGCCACTTCCATTGTCTGAGCAAACCTGCATTCCCTCTCAGCCACATCCAGCGCAGCGTAAAATGCCTGCGCCTTTCCTAGCGGCGTCCCGTGCAGGGCCACCGTTCCCTGGCTTTGTCCACAATGCGCCATCCTCCACATATGCCCAACGTGCCACTTATGAAGACGATGGCTCTCAGCGGTTCGATACCCAGCGCATGCATCAGCCGTCCGTGGAGTTGCATGAACAGGTACTGGCCATGCCGCTGCCGCATCGGCAGTGCTGCGAATCCTGCTCACATGCTTGTTCTGGCGGCACCCTCAGCAAAGTCGAAGATTTGGTGCACAGTTTGAAAAGTGCAGATGCGCATCTTGGCCGTAGTGGCATGGGAAGCGTCGACGCCCGGCAGTTTGTGGCGCACGAACTACAGGAAGTGGGATATCTCACATTTTCCCCTGTTTTATTCCTTCCCTGTCCAATATATTTGCATGCACATTATATCCGTCTATCTGTGTATCTCGCTGGTTTGCATAGACGGCGCGAAACACCTTAAAACTTTCCGTCTTTTGATGCTTTCCAGATAAATCGTCTGATTCAAGCCCGAGCACTTCGTCTGAGGCAACAAGTGCGCCATTCCAGCGACGCGGCTGTCCATAGAACGTTTTGATTTACTTTGCTTTTGCTGGCGGCCTCTTAAGTAATTCCACCAGACATGCCCGCATATTCTGTTTTGCAGCATTTTTATTTTTGTGTATTTTAACCCGGCATGTTTGCAGGAGGAAGAGGCAGCGGCATCCGCCGCAACGGCACGCAACTCCTTGCGCCTCCATGCGCAGCAGTTGTTGAACAAAGCGGCTGAAAAGCTGGAAAGGTGTGTGTGCTGCGGCCTAGCTAGATATTTAGTTTGCTAGCCATGGAGGTGCTAGGGGTTCGAAACGCTAACTAGTATTTTCTAACTCGTGTGCTGATGCTGTGTTCTTGTGCTCAGGGTGGCGGCGCAGCAGCGCAGACGAGCTGAGGCAGCAGTTGACGAGGCCGCTGCCGTTCTGCGCAAAGCATTGGAGGCCCAGCGCATGCTGCGCCATGAAGTACGACAGAAAATTTAGGCTGGTTTTGCAGCCTGTTTCCAGTTGTGCCTCCATAGAAAATGTAGATCCTGTTTGCTAGTGGCTTTTGTTTGTTGGCTGATTTTGTTTGTTCAGAAAAACATGCTCAGACAGCTGCAAGAGCAACGCGAAAAAGAGGGACGGCTGGGACTGATTGCCTCAACAGAAGCCCTTCAGGCAGAGCGTCGTCGCTGTGAGTGACAAACCCTCTGCTGTTATATAACAGCAGCAGAGCTGCTATTATTGCTGCTGGCAAATGCCTCGAAGTGTTATCTAGATGAAACAAACTCGCTTTCGTTTGTTCTAGATACACCACCAATACCGGAGTAGCGGTCTTTCGTGCATAACTACGTCTCCCTCTCTTGTCATTATTGAGCTAACAGCAGGCTGCCTGGTATTTGTTTCTGGAGCGCAGGCCTTGCCCTTGAAGGACGACTTGCAGCTGTGCAGCAGGAGAACATTCAACTTCGCGCACTGCTGCATGCGCATCCGCCCGTTGCCTACCACACAGACAACCAGACGCATATTAATACAGATGTTCCGGATGCATTGTCCGTACCTCGGGGCTGGCAGAAACTTCCTGCTCCTAGATCGACTGCTGCTCGCCACACGTCAAGGTTTTGCGCAGCACGAGGGGCTTCGCAAGCAGTCCCAACGACCTCTACGGTTGAGCGCAGCTGCTCCTTGACTTTTACTGGGGCCCGCTTCGGAGCCCCACGGCGAGGAGGCCTGCGGCCAGGCAACGGAAATGTGCTCAGCAGCCGCATGGCGAAAGCCATGGGGCAGCGAGCGGTTGTCGATGTGGAGGTGCGGCTTCCGTCTATTGGCCCTTCAGTAGCATCGCGCGTTTTATCGAACGAAAAGCTTATAAGCTCCACAGAGCCCTCGAGTCTTAAGGGATGCACAGAGGAGCACCAGCCACAACAACTGGCGCACAAAGAATCGCTGCAGCCGGACAGTTCTCTTCCTACTGAGGCATTTCACATGCCTAACTCCCCTCAGGCTTCCTCTGCTCAGCAACGAAGAACGCAAAGGCCAACCGGCAGCAGCGCCCGTCGTACGGACAGCTCTGCTAGCGGGAACGCAAGCAACAGCAGCAGCAGACGAGGCGTGAGGCGGCGAGGCCGGCGAAAGTTGAGAGGACGCACAAGCGGCCAGCTTTCTCGCTCTGCGTCCCATGGTTCCATCAGCACAAGCACCAGCAGCAATCGCGCCAGCACCCAACGCCGTGCAGAGAGACGCCGCGGCCGGTGCAGCAGCAGCACCAGTGGGAGCATTGCCGCACGCCATGCCCGTATTTCCTTCTCCGTGCCAGAGTTGACGCGATCGCAGCAGCAGAAGGATGCAGGGGCTTCATCTTCTGGCTCCCCAACTCCAGAGCGAACCACGCGGGGGGCCAACAGGCGAGCCCTCCGTGGGGATGTTGCCGGGCGGCTTCAAGCATCCCTCACACGCCTTCAGGAGCGGCAAATGCTACAAGACAGAATTCACAGTCTTGCCAAGCAATTCTTGCAGCCGCAGCGAGGTGCAGATTTGCCGTAGCTGGCAAACAATACAACGATAAACATAACCCGACTATCCGAAACAACATATTCCTCTTTAGATGAAGAATACTGCAGAAATAACCAAATGGATCACAGAATGCCAACAGCATGCGCCAAAGCAGCGCAAAACACACAAGACAACACGAGAAAAGAACCAGTATAGACGGAGGGCTACGCGTATGCATCCCAGCTGCTACTTTTGGTGGCAAGAACGATTGCAACGCGGGAAGAGGTGCCGTCGGCTTCTTATACAACATTTTAAAGGCTTGTCAAGGAGCACATGTCGCGGAACCAATTGGAGTTGAGCACAACCGCCACTAGCTCTTGTCACGGGGACCTAATTTCTACTTATTAGCTGAGCTGTGCGCCATCGTCGCCAGCTCAGCAGCCTGTGTGGATGATGCTGTTCGTTTTGTTACCATATGATGCTGAATTCATTTTGTTCCCATTACCCTGGAGAGAATCTTGGGAGGGATTTGAGTGTAAGCATCAAAGATCGTGTGTTGCGACGTGAAAGGCTTTTTACCTTTTGGGGACTAGGCTCTCTTTGGTTGCCGCATACGAGGGCCCCATCTCACGGGGATACATGCATGCATGCTGTGTTAGCACAAGTAGAAATGCGTCTCAACTGTTAAGCTACGTTTGAAGGGTGCATTTGCTGTACTTGTAAAATCGTGCTCGCCACACCAAATGGGCTGAAGGCGGCCAGCACGCACCCAGCGCGCAGGCCCGGTGGGAAACAGCTGCTTATTGCATGCCTATGGTTGAGCCCATTGCACTCAGATGCAAACCCACGTTGGATATATGGATTCTGCCCACTATACGCACTGAATCTTCAGCTAAAGTCGCTCCTGTTAAGTGCTGAGGGGATTTGTTCATCTACTTCGCCGGCACGATGCTCCACCGAATGGCTGAGAAAACTGGTCTTAGTGTCAGAAGGACCGGCCTTTTTGGAGTCGCATATACTATAAGATTAAGCAAAGATAAATCAAATGCAAGTTGGCATTTGATTTACAGGCTCTTTAAAACTGTTGCGCCTTCAGTACGACACTCGTTAAGCCGAAATCGGATGGAAGTGGTGTTTTCCTTTTTACACAGTATTATCACCGTGCTGTCTAGAGATATCCAATGAAGACAAACCCTACTGGAGTCCCGCGTACTAACGCTGTGCAGGGGTGAACTTCAGTGACTTGATCCTTCTTGTTCTAAACAATACGACAGTAAAAGCATTAAATAGTTCGTTCGTGACGCCCTGATATTGTATGGATGAATTCCCACAAGGGACCATTGTAAAGCCTAGAAAAAACGGAGTTGCTGAAGATATTGCTGCTTCACAGATTGCTTGCTATTTGCCCTCGTCACTCCACAACCCTCCCCCAATCAAAGCACTTCCACATATTTCACATCCGAGTTTGTATGAATATATGGGCTGCTCTGTGCAACTGAGGGATGCCAATAATGGCTGTCCTTTCTAGGAAAAAGCAAGCACTTTGTAGCTGGGAAATCCCTGGAGTTGCTCGGTTGTCTTGCTTTCAGAAACCCATGATGGCTGCTAGTCCGCCTTGGCTGCCTTAATGGTCTGGACACCCTTGAATTACTGCAATGAAAAATCCATTCTGTCTTTGTTTCTAAGCAAGGCTTTGTAATCTGAATATGCCCAGTTTGCATTGATTCCTCCTTCGCTGCTGCTGTCAGCCAAGATCGGCCTGTTTTTCCTGTTAAGGCTAGTTATAGTCATTCGAATGCCCCCTTAGAGGCTGTTTAGGGCCACTTAAGTCAATAACTGCAATACATGCGTCTGCATTGTATTTTAAATTGACTTATTGAGAGTATTTTGGCGTTTGCTGCCACGCTGCCTATGCAGGGTAGCATCGGACAAGGCCACCAGCCGATTCTGCTCTTTAGCTCTAAAACCAAGAAACTAATCTTTGTTTCCCTATTCTTCAAAATTTCCCACTAAAACATGCAAAATGTGCTGCAGTACTTCAGTTAGTGCCATTGTCATGGATACTGTTAGGGCAAGCTTATGCAGAGCGCTCGCCAGTTGCAGCCGACAACTGGACTTCCATGAGTTTGTTCGGTCGACGCATGAGATACTGGTCACGGTATTCAATAACTATTACTTTTTAAAATGGTTTATGGTACTTGACGAAACACGGCAGACCCATGGATGAAAGCAACTGTAACTGGCCAGGTGACCTGTGGTCAGGGTAGGATGGAATCACAGTCCGTGATGGTCCCAAGCGGTCTTTTTTACTGAAACTTCGAGCAACGCTGCCCTTTTCTTTCCATTTTAATTTAAAAAGCAGTGTACTTGTACCTCTGCATTGTTTTGTTTTTCCAGAGGTTGCTTTGTGCTCTTCTGATTTGTTGGCGCTGGTCGTTGCGTACCTCTCCATGTGTTCGCAGGACGGTGTCTGTACGGCATCGAGTCTTTTCCGTTTAAACTTTTACATGTCTTAACTATTACTCTGTAGGCTGTAGCGATGAGACCCTGTGCGAATGCTTTTTGCAATCTCGCTTCCGGCCATGGGTATTATTCTCCTACGTAGCAAGGACTTTAACGGCATATGATCGCGGACCGCTGAAACAACTTCTGGAACGCCAGAACCCATCGTCGTGTGACGTTCAGCTGAAGGGCACTATCACCAATTTTTGCTTGCTTGCGTTTGGCATTAGCACTTTTTGAACTTTGTCCCATTTCACACTTCAACTGGCTCGTTCCGCATTCCCGCTGGAGGCGGATGCGCCACATAGCGGACCAACGAGGCAATATTGTGGCTTCACCGAAAATTGGGGTTGTCGTAGCTTCGCCACTCAAGAGACCGTTTCATCTTCACTCGGCAGCGGCAGGGGACCCTTGCGGCATTAAACCGTCCCATAAGCTTTTACGTGCAGAGCTTGAGTGAAGTATGAGGTCGATCCAGGTTCCACAGGGCAAGCAGAAAAACGCACCTAGAGGCCACTTTTCTTACAGAGGAATTTTTGTTTGTTCCCAACACTAGAAGGCAACTGCCCTCTTTGATCTTTCAAACATTTTTGGAGGCACTTGGGAACTTTTTGATTCAGCAATGGACTGTGCGGATTTTGACGCGTTACATTCGTTGCGGCATAACTTTGGCAAAAAAGACGACAGCGGCCTTACCCACGACGCAGCGATGTGCTCTATGGAATCTGCTCCTAGAAACGGGCTCACTAAGGGGAAAGGAAAGAGCTGGTGCACCACCAGTCCAGTAAAAAAGCAAGAAGCAGGAATAACAGGCGTTACTGATGAGGTGCAGAATGCGACTGGCATCCTGGAGTACGAGTCAACCTTTGTGGAGCTTTGCGCCTTGAGTGAGAGATTGGAGGCCGTTGAGACCAGCGAGGAGCGGCGCATCAGCATCGGCACAACGGCCAGCTGGGGCTCCTTGCCCAGCCCAGGCACCTTCGACGTGCCCACCGATTGCAACAGAACACGAGAGGTTTTTGCTGATGAGGGGGATGATTGGTACGCCCATATAGCCCTTGGACCATACACAAGACCCCGTCAATGCCTTCACAGGCTCGCTCCCATCGGCCCTCCTTCCCCCGTCGCAATCTCTGAAAAACTGCCAGTCGATTCTGGAATAGAATTTTCAATGAGAGAACTTGTGGACTACGTCATGGAGCAGCTGCCTCTGCCTGACTGCGACGTGGAAAGCTTGAGTTTTGTGGCTGAGGTGTCAACGCCCCCTTCGCCAAGTGCGGAACAGGGAGGTGATCTTTTAGACCAGATCCCCCTGGGCGTAACCGAGGCTGTTGAAACCATCGACCGAATTTTGAAATCCGGACTGCTTTCCTCAAGCTCCACCAGAGCGTTCGTTTCTTCACTGGTCGACTACCACCTTGGGTGTATTCATGAAGAACGCGATAATCCGCTGCCGGAAATTCCACGGGTTGGCCATCGCTCGTTTTGGAGTCTTCCATCCAGACGCTCGTCTTTTCCCTGATAGAATTCACGTTTCTGCATGCCATAAGAAATTCTAGCCTCTTAAGACGCCATGGGACCTTCTCTAGGCAATATTTTTTTGAAAGTAGAACGCCATATTTGTCCAAGCAACATTGTTTCGATGACGCAAGCTCCGTTGTGTTGTATTCTAATGCTGCTACCTTTATTTCTGTGCACTTTCCTGCCTGTGCCATATCTTTCCACCTGGGAAAAATGCTTCTAGCTGGTACGCACGAAAGCCACCCTTCCCTCTTTCTTTGGACACTATTGTTTTTCTAAAGCTGCTCAAATAAGACGCTGCAAATGGCAGCAATGTGCACAGACAGGCTGAAAGTAGAACAACAGTCAAAGCTGAGGTGCAATGAATTCGCAACTTGCCATCGTTTAGTACGAACTCTTCTTTACTTGCGTATTGCTTCGTCATTGTTTCAAACGCAAATGTTCTAAAGAGATATGGGTTTATCTATGCTAAACCAATATCAATTGAAATGCGGACAGACACGCAAAAGCGACAGCAATCTCCACAAAGTGAAAGTTCTGCCGGAGAAGAAGATTCCAACCATGACTGGTCGCTGCATGCAACTAAGCACATTCCCGCTTTCCTGAATATTGAATACTAAAGATTGAAACTTCTTCCTTTTCTTGGCTTCAATGCTTGGGTGGGTCCCTGGCTCCGATGAGGCTGTTCGTTCCACTCGAAAGCACCACCTGTGATAAAATCCATTCACAACCATATATGCCTGCAATACAGTTGCTTTTTCGACAAGAGCAATCAACCGCCAACACCATTGGGTTTCTCCGGTGGAGTCACCAATTCAATGCGAACAATGAAAGCACAGTATTGGCTTACCTGCACAAATTTGAGGTTTCAGGACCTCCCCAAGGCGTCGTTTTCGTCTGAGAAGAGATGCTATGAGCATCTCAAGTTATGCAGGAAGCAGGAGCAACCTTGGAGGAATATGCATGCATATAACATCTTTTTGCAAGATAGCTGACGGCAGAGGGAAGATGGTGGCACTCCGCATGCGAGTCAAGAAAATACAACCACCACAAAGTTGTCCACTTAGAACGTAACGAAGGTCGTAGCGGGTTCATTGATTAGGCTCCCAAAAGTTTAGATGTTTGGTGCTGGAGTGAAGATAACTGAAGAACAAAACCGTGTTGTGTCGGGAAAAGAAGACGGTGTAAGAAGCCAAAACTTGCCAGAGGGGTTGCAAGTCAAAATGCATAGATGTATGCAAACGTTCCGTCAGATTCTTGGGAGAGAAGTGCAGCTAGAGGCCAGCGGGGCATCTGAGCAAACGTTGCATCAGACGCCATTGAATACTGTGACCCTAAGGGCTGCCAGACAAAACTGAATGTCGCCCTTCAAAAGACAGCTAGCTCTGACTGGGGAATTTGAAAAATTTGTTTGCTGACATCAGAAAACGTAAAGCACTAGAGACAACCCAAAAAATGGGTGCTAAGTGATCTCTACGCGTGCTCTTCGAATGCTGACCTGATGCTGAAGAACGTTTTTTGGCGAGAGCTCATGGATTGCATAAAGTGGCAGCAACGCACTTCAGGCTACAAAGTAGCGTTCAATGTAGGAATTTTCCAGGGGTTGGGGAGCGGCAGACGAGTGTTGACGAAGCAAAGTCACGGCGGGAATTGCTACCTCTGTTTGGGCAAACGCTTTAACTAAAGCATTAGGACGACCGTAGGTGCACTGACAGATTATCACATGGCAAGTAACCTCTGATGAGACAGTCTCAGACTGTTCAATAGTGCGTCCTTCCTCTTTATTTCATTCATAGCACCTGTGCCTTGCCCTTCCAAAGCTCTTTTAAAACTCTGAAAACAACCCTTGGAAGAGCAGCTCAAGGAGTCTCTGGCTTAGACGAGGCGAGCAACAGCAGCAGCAGCAGCAGCTGCTGCTGCTGCTGCTGAACTTCAGTGGTTTAATTGATGCCGTCTCTGTGCAATCTTTCCTGGATTGGTCAGCAGTAGAGAGCCTCATCCTTAGAAACAGGCGTGCGGTAGAATTTGAAAGCGTTTCAAAAATCCTTATTTCTGGTTAATTAGAAAGGGAATTTGGAATATTTTATGGTCTTTCTTTGCTATTTTATAACTTCCGTCAGGAGGTTGCGTCCAGCAACTGTCCACTCACTATTCGAAGAACATGAAGGTCGAGTGGTAATGAAAGTTACCAATTACCGATTAGTTGCATGCATTTAATGAGTACAAAGAGCAGGCTAAAGGGGAGCGACTGGATGTGTGAAACACGACAATCCGAAATGGCAGCAACAGCGTCATTGACAATGTAATGTGCTTGGCCACCACTGCTTCTAGCAACGCGGCGAGCCACTATCATCTGTCCTTGTGCATGCAAGCACGAATGTGTCGTCGGCCTGCAAGCGTCTTCTTCTATGCATCTGGCTGACACGCACGTGCTGAACCCAAACAGAAGTCACGCGTTATGGGATACACATCGTTCGACTACGAGTCCACGATTGGGAAATCCGCACTGCAAAGGCTCTTTCAGCTGCTACGGCCCTCTTGAGCTAGTAACTATACGAGAAACTCCGCTAGTTGTTCTGTCTCGTACATTAGGTAGGCCGGTATGAATAAAGAACCAGCAAAGAACGGCGGACTATCTGTTCGATTCCATCCTGTATATTGCCAGCTATTCCATTACATGTGTGGGGCAGAGCTTCTGGATTGGACGTGCTACATTTCTACGATACAACATTTATTCTGCTGCTCAAAGTGCACAGCCCCAGGGAACTGCAGATAATCAAGTATACATGCATTCTATTGCTGCAGAAGTTCTATGCCTGAAAAGCCTTGCCCGCTAGTGCGCGCCTACTGAGGCCTGATGCCGGATTCGGCAGCCAGTGCGCGGGGCCGCGGCAACCCTCGAAAGGGATGCGCGCAGCTTTTCCTTGGCATTTTCAGCTGAACCATTCGCACCCTCGCGAGGTTTTGGGTCCTCTTCTTTTCTTACGGGCAGTTTTAGGGGCCCAATGGGGTTTGGTGCAGGCAGCGGGTTGCAGCTGGATTGCTGACGCAACCCCACAGATCGTCTGCAGGTGGTGGACATACACCGCAGTGTTGTCTTGTTCCCGGTTGCCCCTGTGGAGCTTGAGCTCCCACTGCTGGCATTTGTTTCGCCGCTCTTGATTCCGTAGTCATCTGTTGCTTCTAAGTGCAGGTCGGAGCATGTCCTGCATGCAGCTGGCTTGGTGAGGGGCACAGGGCTGCTCCGTTGCCGATGACTCGGTGCAGGAGGAACGAGGCCTTTGCCTGCGTCCGCTCGCTTGGCCTCATTCGCCGTCAAGCGAGAGCCAATCGTCCCTGCTCTGGAGGTCTTTTGCTGCATGCGGCTCTCACCAGCTGGTACCCTCAAAAGCTGTCTCTTCTTTGCTGCTGTAGCAGCACCTGCAACGGGCAGCTTCGACGTCAGCTTCCTCGTCCCCAGCAGAGGCTCAGCTATCTCTGAGCGGAGCCTCGACAGCCTCAAAGGCCGCGCTGGGGCAGCAGCACCAGCAGCTCCCATGCGGAGAGCCGGACGCGCCGGGCCAGCAGCACCGGCTACTTTACTTGGCCGGGGCGCCTCTGCCCCGCAGCAAGAAAAGCACCTTTTTGCAGCTGCCGTTTGGAGAGCTGCTGGGGTGGGCTGTTCAGTACTGACCTTAGGCGTCACAAGGGATTTGGCCTTGTGCGGCGCTGGCCTCATTGGGTCTCCTTGCGCCTGGCTTCTCCCTTTTCCACTCCCAGGGCGTCTGGAGACAAGAGAAGACGCAGTGTGCCTTGCGCCTGTAGAGGCATTGCTGCGAAGAAGGGCCCGAGCGGTCAAAGCGCCCCTGGCTACGCTGCCCTTTGCAGAAGCCCCTGGTGGGCTGGACCTCACAGGAAGGCCAGCTGCTTTCCGAAGCAGACTTCTGAGGCGCGCTGCTTCCGCTCTGCTCCCATTTCCCGGTTGCGTGTGAGCCCTTAGCGGCGGAGCGAGAAGCTTCATGTTATTGGAGCCTGTGGAGTCTCCCTTGGCGATGGTGGCGAGCTTGGGTCCCTGCGGCAAACGCCAGGAGGATGCTTGGGGAGACCCCACCATCGTCGTCTGGCTTGCAGAGGCAAGTGGCTGCTGGCCGCCTAAAAAAGAACTTTTTGCCAACCGCCAAGCATCGCACTTGTGCTCCGAAGGTATTTTGATCTCCAGTTGCTCCTGCGCCAGCTGCTCCTTGCTAGGGGGGCCCCTGTGGCTCCACGCCCCGGCGGTTTTGCTGTAGCCCGTGCGCGTTGCTGCCTTTAAAGAGGAAACTCGAGTCTTTTTGCTGCTGGTGGCAGCAGCCGTGCAGCTGCTGCAAAGGGTGGTGGTGTTGCTTCTAGTGGCCAGCAAGCGAGGGACTGCCGTAGCTGCAGCACCTCCACCTCCCGCTTTGCAGCCTTTTTCGCCAGCCCAACGCATGCGGCCGTTTGTGAGAGGATCCCTAGGAGACTTATTAGAAAAAAAGGAGGCAGAGTAGGTCTTCCCTGGAGGAGCCAACGCGCCGCACGTTGGGCCCCTGTTGTGTTTTCCCTGCTGGCGAGGGAGGGCATCAAGGGCTGGGGTGCCGGCTGGAGCTGCCAGCTGGCAGCCAGAGACAAGCTGAGGGTTTGTTGCCTTAGCTCCTAGAGATTCGGAACCTTCTGCCTTGCCTTCTGCTGCTGGTACTGCTGTTACCGGCTGCCTGCCGTCTGTCTCCTTAGGCTTACTAGCGTCTTCGAGTGTCTCCTGAGATAAAAGAGCGCCTATCTCCTTGGGGTGTAAAGACGCTCCAATGGACTTCAGCCTGCAACCAGGGGCCCCCAACTGTTTGATGGGAGCCGCTGTTTCGCCAGCTGCGCCCTGAGACACCCGGGCTGCAAGGCATCCAGGCATTTTTGTTTCCGTCTCTTTACTTTGGCCTCGAGCTAGGAAGCACTGCTCTGGCTGAAGAAGCCACTGCATGCGCTCTTTGCTACAATGAAGGGGCTGCTGAGTTGTTTTCAAAACTTCCGAGTTGAGCCACTCCGCTTGCTCGGGGGTCACCTGCGGCGGAGGCAGAGATCGGAAGGACGCGTTGTCTACCGGCTGCTGCAGCGACTCCTGCAGCTCCTGCGGCAGCACTTGCAACAATGTTTGCTGCTGATGGCTCGTCAGAGACGCTTCCCGAGGCAGGCTGGTAAGCTGCAACGAGTGAGGCTCCAGAAAGGGGCTACAGGGAAGCTCCTGCGCTGCAGGAGACCCTACGGCCTCTGCGCATGTCTTGAGGAGAGAGCCTGGGACTCCTTGACACGCTTGGTGCGGGGGCTGGGGTTCGAACCCGTGTGGCAATATGATCTTAGCTGAAGAGTAGCTGGATGCAGGTGCATCAGCAGAATCTCTGCTATTGCAAAGAGGACCGGACGCAGTTGGGGTCTTTTCCGTGACTCCCGCGTTGCTCTCAGCTGTCGCTGCCACTGGTGAGGTGCAAGAGGAGCTCTCCGAGTGGCAGCGGACTGGTTTGAGAAGAGCAACTGCCCGCTGCATTTGATGCCGCATGCGCTGCTGCTGAAGCTGCTGCTGCAAAGGGACCTCTGAGCCGCAGGAAGCTTTGAGAGTCGTTTTAAAGGAGACAGAGTTGGCCACCGTTGGTTGCTTTTCAAAACCATTGGCATTCCCTTGCGTAGGCTGTAGTGCTGCACACGGGGGCGGACAGACCTCTTGTGAAGCCTTTGAGGCTATCTCCTCCGGCGCTTTTTCTGCTGCCGCTGGTGTCTCTGGAGTAGCCTCAGGGCCCTCTGGCATTTTCTGCTTGGCACGCCCGCGTAGGGGGAGGCCATCGAGCTTAGACCGCTGCGCCCCCGCACCAGTCTCTTCCTCCCGCTGCTGCTTGATGGAGAGGAGGTGGTACCTGCAGCAAAGACAATTTCACTTCCAAGTTGTGCATTAAAGACATTGTAAATAAACCGCATGCGGAGAAAGGTTAAACAACATCTAAAGAAAGTGCACTAAAGAGACACAGCTTCCCTGCGGCTTGATGATGAAGGGATTATGGTTTAGGGTTTAGGTGAACTCCTCACGTTGCCGCATAAGGTCCCACGGGGTGGCACCGAATGTGACACTCCAGCGCCTCCAGAGAAAAGTTGCACCTCGGCATTTTTTCCAAGATACTCCGGCTCAGCTGCATGCAAAAGACCGGATCCCTCTTTGAACAGTGTATGGCCTTCCTTCAAAAAGTCTCTCCCTTGGCTTGTGCTCAGCCCCAGCAATGCAAGGCAGGGATATTGTGTGTAGCCCATTTCTACCGTCTTCCATCTCCTTTGGGGAGATTTATTTTATTATACTCTGTGGTGGAAGGGCCTGTGGCCTCTAAGAATTCTAGAAAGGGCAGAAAATGCAGGGAGAGGTAACAAGGCTTACCTTGGCAGAGGCAGGCTTCAGCCACTCCATGCAGGCGCGGCAGTCCGAGACGCAACACACTGGAGGCCCGTAGGGCCAGCGAGAGGAAAACAAGCGTCGATGAAGCTGCACAAATCCCTTGCTACCGCTCAGCCTGCGCAGAAGGCGCATGCGGCCAGCAGCAGCAGGAGCGTACGAGGCAGCAGAACCAACTCTGCCAAATTTGGGAGAAACCCGACAATCTAGTAACACAATTAGAGCATCTAGACTCTCACTAAAAGTGCTCGCGGGCTGCAAAGAGGGGCTGTTAGTTTCTCACCAGGGATGTTGTTTTATCTGAAGCGGGCCGAACCGCTTGAGGGGACACGTGTGCAGAATGCCCCGCAGGAGACTGCAGGCCTCAGGACTGACGAAGCTAGGACAGCCGAAAGTTCCGCTGATGATGCGGCGGTAGAGACCCTCGGTGGTATTCTCCTCAAAAGGAAGACGCCCGACAAGAAGGGCGTAAAGAATCACCCTGAAACAAAAATAGTGCAGGCAGCAACTCTTCTCTATTCTCTTTCTCCAGCATCCACGAGCTCGATGGAAAGATGGGACTTTCGCAGGCCTTTCTTCTCCGGTTTACAAGGTGTCTTTACACTTCTAAAAGGGAAGCAAACGCACCCGCAGCTCCAGATGTCGACAGCAAGGGGAGAGTAGAGTTTGCCCTGCACGATTTCGGGTGCTGCGTAGGACGGCGAGCCGCATGCAGTTTTCAGCATATGTTTGTTTCTGTAGAGATTAGAAAGGCCAAAGTCGACAATCTTAATGTTCATTTTCGAGTCCAGCAACAAATTTTCCGGCTTCAAGTCTCTAAACAGCAGCACAGGAGACACCCGAAAAGACGGAACAAGGACTTCCCATTAAGCACCAAGAATGCATGCAGTCTGCCGCCTACGCATTGCGGCGGCAAAGGCCAACGGGTTTTTTGCCGCTGCTGCGCCAGGCTCTTTGCGGCACCCCTGTGAGAAACCCGCTTTACTGGGGGAAGAGCATTTGGGTGGAGCAGCTCTGAGTTTTATTCAGAAGAACCAGGCGCGTGCATGCAGCTGGTGCTGGTTGAAGTGTTCGCGTGATGAGGGGCCCTTCCTACCTGTGACAGATGGACATGGAGTGGAGAGCCTCGACTCCTGAGAGGATTTGGCGAAAGATGCGCCGCGCTGTTTGCTCGTCTACCCGCTGTCTGCGCACGATGAAATCAAAGAGCTCCCCTCCGCTAGCAAACTCCATCACCAAGTAAAGCCGCGAGGCGGTTTCAACGATCTGCAAACATCGCATGCATGCATGCCCTCAAAGCCCCACCACCTGACGGAGGAATGGTGCTGCGCTGCTCCCTGAGTAGCCTTTGCTGCTACTCACGAGGAGACAAAATACAAGAGGTCTCCCTACCAAAGAGGGTGGCATGGACTGGCAGTTGAAAGCAGAGAGCACATGCAGCTTGCTGGCCTTCTGTTGCCTTTAGAAAGCTCATGGGATTTGCGTTACCTCGAGAAGGTGAATTATGTGGGGATGCCGAACGCCTTTCAAAATGTGAATTTCCCTGAGGACTCTTTCGGCATCATCTGCCGCTCGCAGTTTGTCTTTTTCCAGCACCTTAACGGCAACACTTTCTCCTGTCAACATGTGCGTTGCAACGCGAACCTTGCCGAAGGTCCCCTCGCCTATGGTGCGGCCAAGGAGGTAGGAGCCAACCATTCTCTCGGGGGTTCCTCGCGCGAGTGCAGCACTCAGTTGGCGAGACTCTGAAGGCGAAAGGCCTTCCGTCTCTTCAGCCCGCACCGAGGGTTTGTCTCTGCCTCCTTCACTGCAGGCCGGCGGGGAAAGCGTCTCCTCCCTCTCCAGTTGGTCACATGGGGTGTTTCTGGAGTTTATAGGCTTGGCTTGATCGAGAGGCACGGCAACAGGATCAAAAAATGTTTCATGAAAACTCTTCTCCTCTCTTTCCGACTCCTCTCTAGCCAGCCGCGGCCTGTGCGTCAAAGAGCCGCTTGCATGCACCAAACCCCGCATGCCGCTTCCCTTCTTAGCGCGAATTCTTCTGGCCTCGAGGCCCTTCACAAGGCTCTGCACACGGCTGCGCCTGTCTCGCGGCGAGCCGCTCATAAGGTGCAACTCGTGGGCCACCCGGGTCGCATCGGAGGCCAAGGGCCTGGCCGTTAGGTGGCCCCTCCTCTGTTGCTGCGCCAGGCTTTGCTGCTGACCCCCGTCCAGAGACTCGCTGTACTGCAGAAGACGGAGCGTGTAGTCTCGCATGGCGATGGCCTCGTTAGGGTCCAAGCGTCTAGGCCCTTTTTGCTGCTGCTGAAAACTGCCTGGCTGCTTGGGGCTGCAGGGAATTTCTGCTACGGACTGCAAATTTAGCCTCAAGCGTTTTTCCCAGATGAGCCGCGAGGCCTTTCCCTCTTCCAAAGAAAGATGCCGAGGAGACGAAAAATCTTTTCTTGGGACACTGAGAGTACGCAACCCAGTTGCAGACGGTTTGAGTGGCTTACCGTCGCCTAAGCGCTGAGGGGTCTTCGACTGAGCAAACGCATGTAGCAGCGTCTCCCTGTGAGGGCCCTTTGCCGGGCCTCTGTACGTGCATAGATGCAGTATGGAGGCTGGGGTTTGGGACGGGCGGTCCCGTTCTGCCAAGTGCCTTTCCAAGGTACACATATTTTCATTTGTTGCTGCATTGCAAGAGGAGTAAAGAGCTCGCTGGGTTAGAGGGGGAATTCTGGTAGAGGTTTTGTCTCTTTCCTTGTTACTAATGGAGACGCTGAGGGCAAGAGGAAGATGGGGTATCTGAGCTGTTGTTTGCTGTTTTATCTCCATGGTGCTCCCAGTCGTTTTTCTTGTCTGTAGGGATCGTTTGGCCTCCAGAGGGCTCACGCTTCCCGCGGGCCTCATGCTGGCCGACCACGCGTGTGCAGGCGACGGCGAGAGAGACCGAAGAGGCTGTGGCAGCACGAAGTGTCTGGACATGCTGCATGCAGCACCGCATAGCAGTAGCTGCACCTACTGGGCTTGCCAGTAAAAGAATATTCTATCGATCTCACTGAGAATACACGAGATTTCAAGAGGACCTGCAGACCGAATGACACAAAAGCTTCGTTAAACGCTTTTTTCTTTTAACGCCGGATTCTACTATTGAGGGAGAAAGCAAATTCTTCCAAACCCCGCGGTGTATCTGCGGTTTGTGGAAGGCCCGCCATGAGCTATCATCTGCTGCGCTCGAACAAGGCGGACTTCTGGCAAGCAAAGTAATCTGCAAGAGGCCCAAGGGCTTGAAAAAGGTATAAGTTTGAGGATTGCTGCAGATACGCGCAAAGCAGGGAGGCGTAGCTAGAAGGCAGCAAACCGCAGCCACAAAGGTGTATTGAGAAAAACTCTCCACAAGGGGGATTTGAGCAGAACAGAAAAACCTATAAAAGCTCCTTTTATTAGACCAACTGGCTTCAAGGATATGCTGCGATCACTTGGGCCCGTGACAAAGGACTCGAGGCCAGCAGTGAGAGGAGGCCAGATGAGCCTTCGCACGCCCTGCTGCTGTTGGTGCAGTCTCGCTCGATCTGCCTGTCAGAAGACTCGCAAACAAAATAGATCAGAAAGTGTACAAAAGATCTACAGCTTTTTATCGTTCAAGCGGAAGCACGCACTCCTCCGATTGGCTCAGCATGCGAGGGCTGCAACTGCTGGAGGCCGCAGCCAACAGCTCGAATGTCTGTGCTGTCTCCAGCAGGCAGTAGCAGATCCGGATGAAATAACTCCCTATTAACATTATAATTTTTAAATACAAATTTATTTTTAAAAAGATTTTCTGAGAACTGTGGGGCGAGACGACAACGGCTTCCTTTCCCTTGTGTGACCCAGCGGCCGACACACACATTGAGCAAGCCAAGCCAATCAGTCAGCCACAGCTCGATCGATCCCCACACCTTTTCTCAAAATGAAATATTAATAAGCAGTTTAAAATTTTGTTTTAATTTTATTATTTTATTTATTTTCTAGCTTTCAAGCTTGATTTTTATTGCGCCTCCAGCCTGTCCCAAACCCAAGTGTAGAACTGCACGCTAGTCGGCGGCGATCGCTGCCGTCCATCTTCCTTTCTAGAAGCGTTTTTCGGTTTCAATGCTTAAAGATGTTGTCAATATTTCAATTTTTAATAATATTGGTTGCTTTTGCCTTGACTCATTCTTTAATGCAAGGCACGTGTCCTGGTGTGCCAACGGGGTGACCTTGCAGCTGTCGAGCAGAAGAGATCTTCCATTGGTTTTTAGGTAGTCTTATTCTTCCTCAGTTTACATGTAATTTTTACACGCTTTGTGAAAACTTTTAATGTGAGTTTTATGGGTTGGAGCGTCAGAAACTCGTCAAAAGGTCCTTTGCAATCGCAACTGCTGAGTAGCTGTAGTAAGCCAACTCTTCTGCTGCTTCTAATCAAACGAGCCACCTTCTAATGGTTAATTTTTCAAAATAAATTTATTTGTGCAGTTGATGTACTGGCAGATACCCCTCGGGTTACCCCAAGCATTTCCTCATTCATCCCCATTACCGCACCTTGAATTCGCACGTCGTGGCTTCTTCGCCAAGGGCCGCTCCAGATTAAACCAAGGCAGTCCATCATAAGATCCATTGTAAGATCACAAATTTGAAATCCAGCGAGCACATAACCTGGATGGGCTCTGTTTTTGCCGTGACGACAGACCCGCCAGCAAGTGGCTTCTCTGCCCGCAACCGCCTTTGTCTATCCATCGGCCAGAAACGGACTGGCAGGAACAGAACAGAAGTCAACAGCTAGGTAACGATTTGTTTTCGTAGCATGCAGGAAATGCTGGTGTGTTATCGAGAAAAGCTGCGCTCTGCAGTGCTGAATAAAAAACTCGTCACTGTGAGGCGTAAAACCCATGGGTTGTGTCGCTTCCATCAGAGCAGCCAGCGTTAACTCTTGTTGATCATTTCTGCGCCACTACTCCTGGTGATGTAGTAGGTCACAAACCACGTCCGCAAAATGTACCTTTTAGTGCATGCATAGCCTCGGGACGCCCCGTAAGCTGAGCTAAAGGCTTCACACCGACGGAGATAACAATCGTCGTTTGTGCTTTGAAGAGGAATGGAAAATACGCAAGAGCAAGAAAGCAGATGCTGGTTTTTACGGCCAGCGGCAATGACTCAAAGTTGGTCCCCAGGGGAAACAGCCGGGACAGATGCTCAGCTACAACAAACCGCATCCCTAGTGTCTATTTTTGAACCGCATGCACGCTGGCACCTCGCGGCCTTTGACGCAATATTTCTGGTCGGTAGCTGCCAAGAGGCGGGGCAGCCTGGTGTGAATGCGGCCATTAGAGTGGCACTTTTGAGGTGCCCTTCATTTGTGCTAGCTGAGAAAAGTTTTCTATCAAAGAAGATTAGCAGAAAGAAAGTTTTGGCAAAGCTGCCAGGTGCGGCGAACCCTACTTGGCTGATTACATCGGGGGATCTCCTCACGATGTTCCACAGCACATGGCACCGCCGGCTGTGCAGGTGGCGAGGCCTAAAGGTGCAAATGGAAGGTGGCAGCCCATGTAGCCTGTAGCCTCTGTTGCAGGAAACACTGCCAATACGTTGAGCCTCAGGCAGCCCTGAACTTCAAAAAGCCCAACAAGAAAATCTCCCCTTTGTCACTTTTTGGGACTATTCGTCACGTTAAATTTGAAGAAGATAATGTCTCCGTCTTCCACTACGTAATCCTTTCTGCAGCCGTAAAATAAACGCATGCATATGTTGGCTTTGTGTTTAGTAGAATCCACCTTGAACACTTTCAAACAAAAAAATTGAAAACAACTCGGATTCGTGAAAAAGACTTGCCCTTTTTGCAGGTATTTGCCGGCTGCTTTCACCGCATTTTCACTGCCAAGTTCTACTAGGTCATTGTACTTATACACTTCAGCGCAGATGAAGCCGCGCTCAAAATCCGTGTGAATGACGCCAGCAGCCTGTGGGGCCTTGGTGCCTGCAAAAGCAACCAACAACAAAACGTTTCAAAAACGAAGTTTTTACTTTCAAAAGGTCATAAATACGAATAGCTTACTTAAATTCTGCTGAGGCCGGCAAGAGCTTTCAGAATGTGAAAACAGCGAGAGTTCAGGCTATACAAAACACAAGCAGCAATAGCAAGGAGGGACCATGCAATAACTCTCGCATTTAAACCGCAATTTGCAACCTATAGAAAAAATCGAGCCAGAAAACCACATAGGCCAGCAAGGACAATGCGGCTGTTCCGCGAATAAACCAATGGACCTCTCGCAGCCTAAGCAAGAACCAATCCACTAGAGTAAGCGGCAGTGAATGAGCGCACGGCAGAGAGCAAACATATAAAAAAAGTATGTAGGTGCTTAGCAGCCATAAAACAAGGAGAAATACGCAGCAAACAGAAACAAAACATTGAGCAACCACATAACAACCATGCAAGAAGGCGAGATGGCCACAAACAAATATAAATAGATAAAGATAAATAGATAAATCATGCACAGTGATTACCTGCGCGGATTGTCCAGCACTTGACTTCGTCTTCTCCACAAGTGAAGAAATGAATCAAATGCAGCGCGTGATAACCCGTTTGAATAATTTTGTCCAACATGCTTTTGCTGGCACCGCTGTCCTGTAGCAGCCAACAGAGGAAATAGACAGCACAAATAAATATAAGTAGTTCAAAATGGTTACCTGATAAACACCGATCCAAACGCGCCAAATTGTTTTCTGTAAAACAGCTCCTAATGACTCTCCCAATTATAAACATGCAGATACGTGGCAGTAGGCTGTCCCAATTTGTCGTCAACTGAGAAGTCGCTGCGATTGTGCAAGTTCGACATTGAAATTCCACAAGTTGGTGGTTTTTGTACCTTAATATAATTTGCCTTGGCTTCCTCATCTGGTAACTCCGCAAGTTTGCTTTCAAAAAAAGCTGAATATGGGATGATCGGGCCAGTGACGTTTTCTTGCACCCACGTGTGGATCTTGGCGAGCCATTTGTTTTTTTGTCGGATGAAATCTTTTTCGCTCATGTTCACCAAATAGACCACTGTCTTTGCAGTCAAGAATTGAAATTCGTTTAAAACTTCTACTTCAGCAGCCTTCCAGTTCCCTGCAAAGCGTCTTCTCCACAAAAGAAGGAATGAACCAGATGCAATGCATCAAACCTTTTTCTGATTTTTTAATTAAAAATTTCGTCAAATATTCCAATACAAATTTCCCTTTTTTCCTTTTTTTCGATGGAAGCCGCGGGCCTCCGCATGCAAATTGGAGTTTCAGCTCAACCCTCGCACCGAGGAACAACTTTTACCGTCTGTTTCATGGGCAATCTTGCAGATCCTACACAGACATCTTTGCTGCTAAATAGTACAGACAATAGAGAAACGTTGTTGTTTCTCTGTCGTTCTGTCGGCTTACCCTGCTGAACCCACTTGCCCTCGTCAAGAAGCTTCACGACGGCCTGCAGGACTTCCTCTTGTAGTTTTTTGGTTTTGTCTTGTGTTTTTTGTTGCCGGGATGTTTTCTGCAGATCCTCCAACAGCCGCTGGGAACGTTCCAAGTCCTTAAGGCGCAGCTCTGAGGCGATGGTGGCCAAATCCTTAATAGGGTCTACTTCTCCTTCGCTGTGCACCACCTCTTCGTCGGCAAACGCGCGCACCTGCAAAAGAGGAAAGAGAAAAAATGCAATTATTTGCAAATACACACAAGGTTTTAGCATTTCAATGAACAACTGTCTTGCAGAAGCTGTCTAATAAAAACCCTGAAATCGAAAACCACGCAAACTGCGAGTTTAGTATCACGACAGAGGCAAACTGATAGAGACAGAAACAGAAACAGAAACAGACAGAGGCAGACAGAAACAGAGAGACCCAGACAGAAACAGAGACAGACAGGGACAGACAAAAACGGACAGTTTACCACATGGAAAATGCCGTCAACTGCCTGAATGTGGGAGAGAAACGCATTGCCAAGCCCCTCCCCTTTATGCGCTCCTGGCACGAGTCCAGCAATGTCGAAAATAGAGAGGGTTGCAGACACTTCGCTCTTTGGATAGAAATGAGCGCACAGCCACTTGAAACGATCGTCAGGCACTGCACACAGCAAAAATGCCCCTGAAACCTAAACCCTTGAACGATAGAAAAAGAGGCAGACAGAGGCCCACACAAGCAAGATCTGCTGCCACCATGGAGAGCAGCAGGCTGCAGACGGGCCAGGGTTAAAAGGGGTAACTAAACCCGCAGCGAAAAAAGACAACAAACGAGTGCTTGTGCAAAAAAAAAGATACTAAAAAGGAAACAGCAGAGATGCCGAAAATAAATGAGTGCAAACTAGTCAGGGCGAAGGGAGAGATAATACCATTCATGCGGGCCTCATGCGGGTCTATCGTGCAGAAGGGGTAATTCTCCGCAGGCACGGATTGTTTGCACAAAAGATTAAAAGTGGTGCTTTTCCCCACATTTGGCAAGCCAACCATTCCCATCTTGAGGGTGTTACGCGGTCTGAAGAAGACAGACGGAAACAGGAACTTCTTCAATACAAGAGAACATTTATGCAAAACCCAACGGAAATAAACTGAAATAAAACAAGATCAAAAAGCAGCCATAAAGACAATCTCTTGGATGCGTTAAAAACCTCTAAAATGCTGCAAATGGAAAATTCTGTTGGTGCTAAAGACGTGCCGCCCAAGAAGAATCTTCTCCTCGCCTTCCTCTTTCTTTTTCGGCGCCATCTTCTCTTACGTCTGCAAATAGCACAATATCATTATTGTCTGCTGCAAGAAGAGTTGAAACAAACTACACGTTTTCTCCTTATAACAAATAAGAGGAGCACTGCTATATAATGGCCAGAGTGACACATGGGGGCCCCCGGCACCCCTAGCCACAAACCCGTCTAGTTGTACCCCTCAATCCAGCAGGAGAATTAAATAAAAAGACTGAGACGTAATAACAGCAAGTTTGAACGGCTAAGGACTCTCACCAGTGGCCTCAACCCCGCCGCTGCTCTTCACAGGAATTTGGAGGTGCTGCTAGCGTGTTGCTTCAAGATGCACAGCAAACGCATCTTTTTAAATTGCATTGAAAGTTGCTGCTCACAGACAAGACGATTGTCTCAACCCCACCATCAAGCCCCTAACTCAAATGCATGCGTTAAGAATGGCAAGCCTTGCCATTTGTAATGATCTTTTCTTTTAAAATACAAATTATTTTTTTAATTTGTTTTTTTCGCACGAAAATACAATGGTGGTCGGCCTCATGCATGACAAATGCCTACCGGTATTTCTTCCTGGGGCTGGGGTGCTCATGCCTTGTGGACAAATGGTTATTTTAACCATTGCTCGCCTTTACCATAAAATAAAAATTCAAGAGATGTTCTTTTAAAAATAGAACTATTATGTGTGCCTGTACGCATATGTGGTTATATATCCAGTTCAATAAAATATAGCCTATGTGTAAAATCCTTAACGGAGGGTTGTTGATATGCAGCGAACACCTTAGTGATTAATTCATCTGTATCGATATAAAAACACATTGTTCACAATTGAATAGAGAAGCAGTAACTAGTCATTATTACCTGCAGGCCCCCGGAGTGAGGAAACCGTACATATGCCACCCAGCAGCCATAGGTCTGAGGCAACCCAGAAGGCTGACCAACAGCAGGGAGAGATGTTAATAGAGAGATCCATAAACCGGAAACTAGGTTTTAACAGATGCCGTCAAGTGGTATATATTTTAATACTTTGTGGCCTCAGGCCATGCTAAATGAATCATCCTTAAAACAAAAGTTGAGGTGTCACACGAGCTGCACCGGGCAGCTCAAAAGCGCCCTTCTTCTCGCCTAAAAATCATAATATCTTAAATTTATTATATTGTTGACGCGCAGCTAAGGATGCCTTAGAGCCGAGTCCGTTTCCACATTCTATACACCCATTAACACGAGCGGGTAGAGCAGCATCAGCTAGCCATAACCAACAAGCAGCCTTCCGAGGCGCACAAAGCAAGCTAAGCAGCACAGCAAGCTTTTTACCATTTTAGTTGTAAGACTGCATCCAGGCGTCAGGTTGAAAGGTCTGTCCCTGAAATTAGAAAGGGGTTTAAGTTCCGAAAAGTCTCTCTTTAAGAAGGTGATCAAACGTAAAATGCAATATTTTGTAACTCGAAAAATAAAATTAAACTTACTCAATAGGATTTTTGTTTCCGCTGAAAGGAAACGATAATTAAACCTCCCACACTCGGGTCGAATGTGGCATGCAAATGCTGAGAAGATTTCCGTCTTCGTTCTCATTTTTCTGCCAAGGTGCATTGTCCTGAGATCTTCTTTCTTTATTTTACTTGATTGTTAGTTTGCTGAATTGGGAGGAGTGTAAAAATTTGTTTCATTGTGAGGAATGTTTAAAAGCAAGTTTCTTTGCACAAAAGAATCCAAAAGGAAAAGTATATTTCAGTCTCCAACGGGCCAGCTAAAAACACTAATGCAAGGCAAGCAATCCCAGGAGCAGCAGCAGCTACAGATGCAGCAACAGGCCCCTCTACTACTGCTGCTGCTGCTGCTGCTGCTACTTGGTTCGAAAAGCCAGATATGCTTTTTCTAAATTGTCTTTCAGTCAGCAGAATTGCCTTTAAAGCAACTTGGTGGTGGGGAAGGCGTCACCTCGTGCTGAGGCGTTTGGCCTCCACTTTGTTTTTCAGAGTTAAAAGAAGAGAACCTTATGATGCAGATTTGTTCCTTCTTCTTTCCTCTTTTTCGAGGGTTTTTAAAAAGCTTTTTAAAAAAGCATTTTTTTGCCAAATTCATCCTTTATAAAGGTTTAACCAAAGCGCATGCTGGGACTTCTAGTATAACTGCAATGGGAATTAATTTTGCTGCTGCTGCTGTGTGTCTGGTAGGGCCCTGGTTTGGCTTGATTTTGTCTGATCCGTTTGCAGGACATTTTTTGCATGACAAGACTTATTTTGATTGTGTTGCAAATGCCCATTCTTCTATTAAAGCCAAGAAAAGAAGCGTGAAATTGATGCCAGGCAGACAAAAATGGTCTCGGAGCTAAAAGAGCGCCTTCAGCCAATTTCCATGGCATCAGTGCCCGTACAACAAAAAATGGTTTTAACTTTAAACAAGAAAAACCAAACTTTGCTGAAAAAGAGAAGTAAACTAAAAATCATCTGGACTTTAGAGTCTGATGCGACAAATTACTTGTCTTTGCATATTTATGTAGACATAATAACCTTTCCACTCAAAAACATCAAGATAAGACGTTAACTAAGACACTTCTGATACAGAAGAAAGGCAAGCAAAACACTATCAAACACATGCAACATCAAGATGCTACACTAACCTGAACTTTGAGAAAAAGTTTTAAATAAATATGTAAAAAAAGTTCTCCTCCTAAAAATGTTTTAAACAAAATGTTTAATGAAGTTTGTTTCTTAACGAGGCACGAAAGGAGACAGGAAAACGTTTCTCTACTTAGCACAAGCTTCTGAAGACTGTTCAGATTCCACTCCGTTACCACCAAGTGGCTGGGGATGGCTGACTCCTCTTCTCCCTCCTTCTCAACCATATTTATATAAAATAATTTAAATTTAAAATTAAAAATAACATTGCTTTTCATGTATTTTGCAGCTCTGCTTCAGATATCCAACAACCCCAAAACACCCCCTAAAGAAAGACAAAAGAGATGGTGCTCTTCTCTGATTTCTTCTGACAGCATAAAATTAATTCCTCTTTTATTTTAATGTTAATAAGTGTACATACACTTTACAGTTTAAACCCTTAACAGTTTCCTACAAACCCTGAGGTTCAGTTTTTCTAGTGGGGGGCCCCTCGGTTAGGGTTGCTAGGGTTTACCCCCAGAGGAAGACTGAACCCTCATTTGCTGCATCTCCTCTCACTGAAATATTCCCTTTTTCTATTTATTTACTTTTTTTGTTATTTGGGAGTTTTAATTCAAAATTAAAACTCACAGAGATGGAAATTGAATCTCGGGGGGTGCGGCCAAGGGGGGCCTCTCCCCCCCCTGCCTCCTCCCCCAAGCGCCGCTGCATCTCCAGGGAACTTTCTGCGGAATGTCCCACTGCAGAATCGATGAGGCATTTTTCACCGGCTTGGGAAGAACCCTCGGGGGCCCCCCCAGCTACTGCAGTGTCTGTACACCACGAGGAGGCCCCCCTCCCCTTCTCCCATGTGCAGCAATATCGCCTTTCTTGCAACACTTTTCTTCTCCAGCTGCTGCATCATGTGCTGCGTCAGCGGCTGCGAGCCGCTTTGAGGGGTCAGCTGCACAAGATCTCTGTGAAAGCTCCCCCAGGAGCCCCAGGGGCCCCTGACGTGCCAGGGGCCCCAGGGCCCCCCAGCAAACGCCCGGCCTTTGAACCCTCACCAGCTGTAGAATCGCTTTTAAGGGGGGAGGGCCCCGCTGCTGCTGCACTGCGAGAGCGCAGCAGCAGCAGCAGCAGCAGCAGCAGCAGCAACAGCAGCAAGGGGGCGCCTCTAGAGACAGTAGCAGGATCTCTAGCAGCAAAGCTGGCCTGCTGTTTGCAGCTGAAGGAGAAGAGCAGCGTCCTTGTGTTGGGCCCCCGTGGGTCAGGTGCGACAACAGCAGTGGAGTCTGCGCTGCGGTATGTGCAACAGCAGCAACAGCAGCATGTGCAGCAGCAGCAGCAGCATGTGCAGCAGCAGCAGCAGCAGCAGCAGCTGTTGGTAGTGCGTGTGAATTGTTCACTTTACCCCAACGATGCGGCGATCTTGCAGGCCATAGTGCGTCGTCTCTGTGCAGCGCTGCAGCAGCAGCAACAGAAGCAGCAGCAGCACTTTGGGGGTACCTTTAATGATTGGCTGCTGCGTCTGAAGGACATTTTAACAGCAAGTTGTTCTCTTCTCGGCAGTGCTGTGGTGATTGTCTTGGACAGAGTGGAAGTTTGCTGTCTCTCAGGGGCCTCTAGGGGCCCGGGGGGCTCCGGGCAGCAGCAACTTCTCTATAATCTCTTTGACTTGCAGCACGGCCATGGCCTTCACATCTGCAGCGTCTGTCTCTCCCCTGTTTTGGATTTGACAGATTTTATGGAGAAAAGAATAAGAAGCAGATTCACGATGCAGAGGCTCTGCCTCTCGTCAGCTGTACGGACACCTCAGCTGATCTCCTTTATTCAAAATAAGCTCCTTCGAGTGAAACCAGAAGAGCTTTTAAGAGCCTGCGAGCACACAGAGAAAAACGCGCACACAGAGAAAGACAAAATTCTCACGGAAACGTTTCTTAAGGCGTTCGATGCTGCGGTGGAGACAAATTTCAATGATAAACAATTCCTTGTATGTCCCTGCTGCTCTTGCTGCTGGTCCTGCTGCTGCTGCTGCTGCTGCTGCTACTGCTGCTGCTGCTGGGGAGACTCTTACTAGTGTTTGTAGAGATACTGCTGCACTCCTCTTGTTGGTGCTAGCTCTCCCCCATGCAAATATAAAAGCTTTGTTGTTGCTGCTGCTGTTTGCTGCCATTGTTTGCTGCTGCTGCTGCTGCTGCTGCTGTCTGCTGCAGGTCCGATGTGATAGGGCGCTGTCTCTTGGACGCGACGCACGGAGCTTCCTTGTCTCTGCAGTGTCTCCTCTCCTGCGGCTGCATCCTAGGCTCCCGCGGTTTGGTGCATCAGGGGCCTCCTGGGGGGCCCCTGAGGCCCCTGAGGCCCTCTCCCCTCTCCACTCGCCTCTTAGAAACAACGACGAGCTGTCGAGACACCCCAGCCCACAAAGGATGCGCCTTCCTACGGACGAAACCAAGCAGCAGCAGCAGGAGCAGCAGCAGCAGCAGCAGCAGCAAGGGGAGGGACTGCAGCTGTGCGAAGAGGCCGTTAGTTCGCTGAGGGTAGGGCACGAGGGCTCTCAGGGTTTATCTGCAGCAGGATGTTGAGTTGGTTTGATATAAACCTTTCTCCTTCTTCTGTCTCTTCCTGTCTCTTTATTTATTATTCGGTGTCCCTCATTAGTTGTTTCTCTCTGTTTCTCTTTATCGCTATTTCCGTTTGTCTCTCTGTTTGTCTCTGTGTCTCTATCTCTGTCTCTCTGTTTGTCTCTGTGTCTCTATCTCTGTCTTTATCTCTGTCTCTCTGTTTGTCGCTGTGTCTCTATCTCTGTTTGTCTCTGTGTCTCTATCTCTGTCTCTGTGTCTCTATTTCCGTTTGTTTCTCTGTTTGTCTGTCTGTCTCTATTTCTGTTAGTCTCTTTCTCTCTGTCTCTATCTTTGTGTGTCTCTCTGTCTGTCTGTCTCTATCTCTGTGTGTCTCTCTGTCTGTCTATCTCTGTCTCTGTCTCTATCTCTGTGTGTCTCTCTACCTCTGTCGCTGTCGCTATGTGCCTCTTTGTCTCTGTCTCCTTCTCAGTTTGTCTCTGCCTTTACTTGTCTCTCTAGGCAGATCGGCATTTGCTGATCGGTGGCCCTCTCTCTGTGCAGCCCTGTAACCCTTAATTAATTTTCTATTTATATGTTAGTATATATATTTATATTTATATTTATATTTATTTATTTATTTATTTATTTATTTATTTATTTATTTATTTA
>NPHX01000306.1:98973-112847 GCA_002271815.1 Eimeria falciformis
TGGCCGAGGGCATGCAGCAAAAGAGCGAGCAGCAGCTGCAGCAAGAAGAGACGGCAGGCGCAGTAGGAGCGGCAGCAGCAACAGTAGCAGCAAACCAGTCCGCAGGAGCAGCAGCACGAGCATCAGGAGCAGCAGCACGAGCATTAGGAGCAGCAGCAGCAGCAGCAGCAAAAGCAGCAGAGGAGAAGAAAAGAAGCATCTGGCCTGCACGCTTACCTCGTGCATGGAGGGGCCCCAAGGGGCCTCGGGGGAGGCCCACTGTGCTGCTGACGTCTCTGCCGAATTTGAAAGTTTGTATTTTAAGGAGACTTCTGCTTCATCATTTTATGAAGTGGGATGTGCCACCGACCGTTTTGCTGCTCAGTAAGAAAAGAATAGAGCTGCCCCTGCCTTATCGTTCTGTCTGTCCCTTTTGTCTCTCTGTCTTGTCCTCCCTACGTGTCTCTCCGTCTGTCTCTTTCTGTCTGTCTTTAAGATTTTCTGTCTCTCTCGATCTTTTTCTCTGTCTCTGTCTGTCTCTGTCTGTCTCTGTCTCTATCTGTCTCTATCTCTGTCTCTGTCTATCTATGTCTATCTCTGTCTCTCTCTGTCTCTATCTCTGTCTGTCTCTGCCTGTCTCCTTCTGTCTGTGTCTGTCTGTCTCCTGTCTCTTTCTGTCTCTCCTTTTCTCACTAGTAACCTGCCAAAAAAGGAGACAGCCAGGGGTGGAGCACCGAGTGCATGCATATCTGCATGCCTCTCTGCATGCCTGCATGCATCTCTGCATGCCTCTCTGCATGCATGCATGCATGCATGCATCTCTGTCCGTCTGTCTGCTCAGGCGTCTGTCCCTCTAGCGGTCGCTGCAGCGGTTGGGGCTTGGTGCTCCTTTCTTCTTCGGAAGCCCTGAGGCAGTTTTTGCATGCGCCTCTCTTTGCTTGGACCGTCGAAGACGCAACAGCAACCCTTCATTCCCTGAAGCAAAAGAGACAGCAGCAGCAAGGGGGTGTCTCTGCTGCTGCTGCTGCTGCTGCTGCAGAGACAGAGAAGCCTAAGGGCAGGGGCGAGCGATCTGTGCAGCTTCATTTGCTGCTGTGGCCTCATGGCCAGCTGCAGCTCAACGCCCGCAGCGTGTAAGCCTCCTGTTCTGCATGCATCTGCATGCATGCATGCATCTGCTGCGTGCACCTGCATGCATGCATGCATGCAGGTGCATGCATCGAACTGGCCTTGCATGCGTCTTGTGCTCCCCGGCGTCTGTATGCTTGCTGTTGGTAGCTATGTATTTTTGCTGCTGCTGTGCATGCATGCAGGGAAAGCCCCACCTCGCTGCCGTGGGGTGAACGACTTTGCGCAGAACTCAGCAGAGATGCCCTTGAGGCGTCCCTTGAGGTGCCGCTGCAGGGGCTCGCAGGAGCAGCAGCAGCAGACGGCGAAGCAGCAGCAGCAGATACGCAAGGGCTTATTGCTGCTGTTGAGGCAGCAGGCTTGCTGCTGCCTGCTGCAGATGCGTCTCTGTCTGCTGCTGCCACTGCAAGAAACGCCTACTGTGTCCTTGCTGGGGAGAAGGTACGTGCTGCTGCTGCTGCTGCTGTTTTTGCTGCTGCTGTTGTTGCCGTTGCTGCTGCTGCTTGTGCTGCTGCTGCTGCTGCTGCTGCTGCTTATTCCACTTAGGGTGTGGTGTATGCGTGTGTTTGCTGCTGCAGCACCTGTACTTTCGGTTTCCTGCTGCAGCAGCGCAGCAGCTGATAGTGCAGGAGGCCACTGGCTCGCCAGAGGATGAGGCTTCTGCTGCTGCATCTGCAGGGACAGACGCGCCAGCAAAGGGCGCTGTCGATACACCTGAAGGGGAGGGCAGCAGCAGTAGCATCGACAGCAGCAGCAGCAGCAGCAGCAGTAGCAGCGCGGCGGAGGCAAACGGGGTTGCTGCTGCTGCATGCGTTGCTGAAATGGGGATCGAATGTGAGGGCGAGGCCTCTCTCCTCAGCTACGAAATTCTGCCTTCTCAAGGGGTGCGTGCTGCTGCTGCTTTTGCTGCTGCTGCTGCGGTTGCTGCTGCGGTTGCTGCTGCTGCTGCGGTTGTTGCTGCTGCTGCGGTTGCTGCTGGTGTTGTTGTCCTTTAATACAATGTGTGTTGTTTGTTTGCGTTGCAGGAGGAGACAGAGTGGTTCCCGTGGGTCGCGTTCTTTTCAGTGGCGGCGCAGACAGCCGGGGCCTTTCCGTCTCTTTCCCTGAGCAAGACCCTGAGGCAGCTCACCCTGCAGTCTGCTGGTACTCCTCTCTTTTTGTCTCTTTGTGTCTCTCTGTCTCCTTTAGTCTCTTTATCGTCTCTTTGTGTCTCATTGTGTTTCTCTCTGTCTCCTCCTGTCTCTCTCTGTCTCCTGTCTTTTTGTGTCTCTTTTTGTCTCTTTGTGTTTCTCTGTCTTCTTCAGTCTCTTTCTGTCTCCTTCTGTCTCTCTGTGTCTCTCTGTGTCTCTCTCTGTCTCTTTCTACTGTGCCTTTCTGTCTCTCTCCTTGTTGCAAGCTTCCTGGTGTCTCTGTCTCCTTGTGCTGTCTCTTCACATGCTGTCTCTGCATGCATGCATCAGCTGCTGCTGCTGCTGCACTCAATCGTTCAGTGTCTCCTCAGCTAGCAGCATGCATGTGTTTGTGCTGCTGTTGCTGCAGCACGGGGTGTCTATCCATCTGAGTGGTTGGCCTACGAGGGTTTTGCCTTCCCCGATCAGTTTTGCATTTCTAGTTCTGCTTCTCCTTCTGTCTCTCCTGCTTCTGTCTCTGTTTCTGAGGAGACAGTTGCTGCTGTCTCTCCCGTATCTGCTGCTGAATGCGGCCTTGTTGCAGCGCCTTACTTGCTGCGTGTGTCTCATCTCCCTAACGTTTTGCTGGCCTGTCTCCTTTCCCAGCTGGATTCTCTCCTCCTGTCTCTGACGGTCAGTACCTCTCCTGCTGCTGTTTCTGCTGCTGCTGTTGCTGCTGCTGCTGCAAGACGTCTTTTCTGGTAGCAGCAGGGTCTGCTGCTGCTGCTTTGTGCCTTGTCTCTGCTGTCTCTGTTGTCTCTGCTGCCTCTGGTGTCTCTGTTGTCACCACTGTCTCTTGTGTCTCTTGTGTCTCTGCTGTCTATGTTATTTCTGGTGTCTCTGTTGTTTGTATGTTTTAGAAGCAGCACTGGGGAGAGGAGGGAGTGTCTGCTTTAAGTCAGGAACTTTCAGGCTGGCAAATCTTCGACTTCCCGGAGACAGCAAGAGCAAGAGGAGACGGTCTGCTGCTGCTGCTGCTGCTGCTGCTGCTGCTCTTGCTGCTGTTGTTGTTGCTGCTGCTGCTGCTTTTGCTGCTGTTGTTGCTCTTGCTGCTGTTGTTGCTGCTGCTGCTGAACTTGCTGATGCTGTTGCTGCTGCTGTTGGGGTCCCTGGTACATCTGTTTGCTGCTGCTGCTTTTGCTGCTGCCTCAGGGTGGCTGCTGCTTCCCAGCTGTATGGACAGCTCCGCATTGCTTAAGGCGTTCTCCTCCATCTCAATCGGCTCGCAGCCCAGCAGCAGCAACTCAGCAGCAGCAGCAGCAGATGAGACAGCTGGCCTGTTGTTACCTCTCAGTCCTTTGGCGGCAGCACAGCAGGACGGGTCTGTTGCATCTCTGTCTCTTTCGTACTTTGGGGTGTATCCGCTGCTGCTGTCGCGTTCGCTGCTGCTGCGGGATCTGCGCTACATTTGCTGCTTGGTAAATCACCTCGTGCTGCAGCTGCTGCATGCGGCCGCATCTGAAGAGACACGCAGCAGCTGCAGCAGCAGCAAAGGCTGCTGCTGCTGCATCAGCAGCAGCGTCGCCCCCGGGGCAGAAGGCCCCCAGTGTGTCTGCGTGAGCCGCAGCAGCAACACCTCACAATCAGCAGCAGCAGCAGCAGCAACAGCAGCAGCAGCAGCAAGAACAGCAGCAGAATGGATTGGGTGTCTGTCTCCAATGCGGCTAAGGCGGCCTCTGCCATTTGCAACGCCCCCAAGGGCAGCGCCAAGCGGCAGCACGCAGGCCCTTGAGGGACAGACAACGCAGCCTCCTCTCTGCTCTCCTTCTCATGTCATAAAGACGTATTTCTTTTCTTTAGATGGTCTCTTCTCTCTCCCGGCTGTCACTCCCTTCTTCGCTCCCGTTAGCAGCAGCAGCAGCAGCAGCAGCGACCCACAGCAGCAGCAGCAGCAACACGCAGCAGCAGCAGAGCCAGATGACGTGCAGCAGGAAGAGACAGCCTGGAGACCCTTGGGAGGAGAGGTACCGCAGCAGCAGCAGCAGCAGCGGCAGCTATACAGCGTTATTGCGGAGCCGTCGAGTGCAGATTTGCATGCGAAAGCTGCAGTGACACCTGAGCTGCTGTTGCAGCTGCAGCAGCAGCACAAGTTTAGGCAAGTCTACTCAACTAATTGCTTTTTGCAGCCTGGGGTGTTTACTGTCTCCTTTCTGTTTCCTGCGAAAGCGAGCAGCTTTCTCTACTTGAGGAGACAGCTGCAGCAGCAGCAAGTGCTGCTGCTAATACTGTCTCTCGCTATCCCTCTCCAGCGTTCGCTGGGGGCTTGCTGCCATCCGACTTGTTGCTGCTGTGCTGTCTTCTCATGCTCCTGCTGCTGCTGCTGCTGCTGCTGTGCTGCTGCAGGTTTGTGCCTCTGTCGGTGTTTCTGCTAACGCCTCACCACAGACACCGCATGCACTTTAACCAGGCCTCAGCTTCCCTCGCCCGCCGCAGGCAACCCCCAGTAGCCTCCTCTGCCCAACAGCAGCAGCAGCAGCAGCAGCAGCAACAGCAGCACCAAGCAGACCAACAACAGCAGCAGCAGCAGCAGCAGCAGCAGCAGCAGCAAACGTCTCTAGTGTCTCCTGCAGTTGTTGAGGAGGGACAGCTCAGCGATTCCCCCCTGCATGCACCGCACAACGTCATGCAGCAGCAAACACCGAAGGAACAGCAGCAACTGCTGCTGCAGAAAGAGCAGCAGGTTCCAATGGCGCAGGACGTTGATGACATGCAAGTAGTCCCTGATGCAGACGAAACGGCCCAGCAACAGCCGCCGCAGCAGCAGGAAGAGGCACTGCAGCAGCATCTTGAGGAGGCAATGCAGCAGCAGCAGCAGCAGAAGGTATTGCTGCAAGAACAGCAGGAGGCACTGCTGCAGCAGCAGCAACAGGAGGCACTGCAGCAGCAGCAGCAGGAAACACTGCAGCAGCAGCAGCAGCAGCAGGCACTGCTGCAGCAGCAGCAGGAAACACTGCAGCAGCAGCAGCAGCAGGAGGCACTGCAGCAGCAGCAGCAAGAGGCACTGCTTCAGCAGCAACAGCAGGAGGCACTGCTGCAGCAGCAACAGCAGGAGGCACTGCTGCAGCAACAGCAGGAGGCACTACTGCAGCAGCAACAGCAGGAGGCATTGCTGCAGCAACAGCAGCAGGAGGCACTGCTGCAGCAACAGCAGCAGGAGGCACTGCTGCAGCAACAGCAGGAGGCTCTGCTGCAGCAGCAGCAGCCGGAAGTACTGCAGCAGGCGGCCTTAGAGGCCATGGCTAAAGTGGAGGAGTGTGAAGAGACACTGCAGCAGCAGCAGCAGGAGCAGCCGCAGGCAGCAGGGTTATTTCAGCAGCAGCAAGAGGAGATATCAACGCAGGAGCAGGAGAAGCAGCAGGAAGATACGCTGTCTCCTCAGCAGCGGGAGACCTTGGTGTCTCTGCAGCAGCTGCTGCAGCGGACAGCAGCAGACCCCGGCGGGCCAGTTGAGGTGTCACCGATTAGCGACGATCAGGAAGAGACACAATAGAATAATAAAAGAAGTGTTTCGCTTGTGTTGCTGATTGTCTCTGTATTTGTTTACCGAGGAGAGGAGACACCTCAGAATTGGAGGCACTAGGAGACGTAGCTGCCGTCTCTGTGGCTGTCTCCTTCCCTGTTTAGAGACAGCAGCGGGGCTGCATGCATTCTGCTGCTAGCCAAGATCCGTGTGGCTTTGGGGCTTGGCTGATTGGGCAGCTTTGAGTAGGAAGGCCTCTCTGTGTCTGCCTGCGGCGTAGCCTCGTCTGTCACTCGTCTCCACCTGCTGCTGCTGCTGCTGCTGCTGCTGCTGCTGGTGGTTCTGCTGCTGCTCTCTTGAGGCCGCAGCAGCGAAGCGATTCGACGGCTTGCCTGAGCTCGTTGATTGCTGCTGCTGCGTCTCCTCTTTCTGCTACGACTGGCAGCAGCATGGAGGCAGCCTGCTGAGGCCTCTTCAGCAGCAAGTCTATATCCTTACCAAGCAGCCGCCGTGGCCTTGTGTGTCTCTGTTCTGCTTCCTCCTTAGCAGCAGCAGCAGCAGCAGAACAAACCTCACGGAGACGCGTTTCCCGTCGGTGTCTGTACACCCCATCTCCCCATGTCTTCTGGCCAGGCAAAAACACACCTGAGACGAAACCCAAAACCTCGAAGACTAACAAACTGAAGCAAATCAAACAAAGAGACAATCCACGCAACAACTGATGCCTTGGGGGACGGAGAGATGGAAAGACAGAGACAGAGACAGAGAAACAGGGACAGAGACACAGAGACAGAGACACAGAGACACAGAGACAGAGACACAGAGACAGACACACAGAGACAGAGACACAGAGAAACAGAGACACAGAAACAGAGACAAAAACACAGAGACAGAGAAACAGAGACAAAAAAACAGACAGGAAAACAGAGACAGAGTAACAGACAGAGAAGCGGAGAGAATGAGGGGGCGTGTGTTTACCAGGGATAGCTTGTGTAGATCGTAGGTAGTGACATCTCCGTGCTGTCGACGCGAACTCAGCAGCGAGAGTCTCTGCCTCTTGCATCTGCGTGGAGCAGAAAGAAAAGGAGAGAGAGAGTGCAACAAAGCAGCTGAGGCGCCTTGCGTGTTTGGCTTAGCAGCAGCCGAGAATCATGTGGGGAGACACCAAAAGGTTTCGGGCTGGAAAACTGCGCATTTTGCAGCTGACAAGGGAGACACTGTAGAAAAACCACAGGAAGCAGCAAAGGTGCTGCATGCGGCCAGCAGGGAAATGCCGATGGGCTGGGTGGCTGATCGCAGGCAGAGAGGGAGAGAGAGGCAGGTGAAAAGAGCAACAAGAGAGAGACAGAGGAAGCAGCAACCAATCTCGTCTCTCTTTACTTGTCTTTCTTTGCGCATGTTCTGCCCAACCTCATCTAGGAGTTGCTGCGTCGTCGTTGCCTGCGAAGAATTCTAACGAAAACCTTTTCGGCCTTAACCATCTTTCTCTCTGTCTCTTTAAACTTTGTCTCGCAGTGCCATGGCAGAGAAAGATAAGCAGAAACAAGAAAGGAGCGACAGAGGCGAGCAGCTAGATAAAGAAGGAGACAGCAAACAGACAGCTTCACAACTGAGGGTTTAGAGACAGACACAACAGAGGCAGCAGCAGGGAGACAGTTGCTGCAGCGGCAGACCTTATTTACGAGAGACAGAAGAAACTGCTGCCTTGCGTGCATGTCAAAAACGTTTTTGCGACTTAAATAGCCACGAATGCTGCATCAGCACAAAACAGCACATGCCTACGGAGGCTGTCTGCCGCAGTTATCTACCTTTAAAAACTGAGGCTGCTGATAACAGAAACGCTGCTGCTGCTGCTGCTGCTGCTAGAAAGGCTTACTGTCTCTGCAGCACAACAGCAGCGCAGAAGAGATAGCTGAGGCGTTGCTGCTCTTTCTGCTGAGCTCGAAGGGCCGCTGCCTGGTTGCGAGCGAGATGACCCCGAAAGACTTTAGCAATAACCAATGCACTTCGTCTGAAATCAAGACACGAAAGTTTTAAATAACTGCTGAGAATTTGTTATAAACAAACAGCAAAAACCAGTAAAGAGAGGAATAAAGAAAGAGGCAAATGTTGGGCTGGATATACTTGAGGGCTGCATATTTGCTTCGTTGGATGCAGGAGCGGAAAAAGGCTTGGAGAGTGACAGCTGCCTTCTCTTCAGTGGCGAAGGCCTCGCTGGCCGCTCTGCAGCAGCAGCAATAGTAGGAGCAGCAGTGGCAGGGGAACCGGCCATATGTGGTTCTCTTTCCGGTGTCTGTTTCTATCTCTCTACTCTTCGTGCTTTCTGTCTCTGCTTGTTTCCCGCTGAACGCTTAAGGCTTTCTCCCCATAAAAATGTTTAAATGTGTAATCGCTGCACCTCAGCTGCACGAGGTAATCCTTAATGATTTCATTTTTCCTCTTATAAACTTCAAGGTACCACATCGGCACCACCGACTAGTCAGTGGCAGGTCTGTTTTCTGTCTTTCACTGTTTTCTTTTTACTAAAACTCGCAACAATCTTTTCGTCAACAAAAAAGGCTCCTTGTCTTTTTGCCTTTGCGGGGATTACCAAATACAAAGAACCGCAGAGGGGCACCAAACCAGAGGAGCAGACACTCGGATATGTCATAGGGAAGAGAAACAGCAAAACGAGGGTATGGGGGCAGCCCAATAATGCCTTGCTGTGGGCTAAACCCTTTGCAACGCAGCTTTCAACTTTATTAAAAATGTGGTTTTTGCTGGCAGGAGCGGAGGCGAAGCCTGTCTTTGATTTCTTTCCCCTTGCTGCCAATTCTGGGGAAGAAAAATATGTTTATGAATGTTTCCTCACGAGCTCCTCTGCAGCCAATACCTGTAAGTTAAACCATTGGTATATCTCTCTATGATAAATCACAATGAATTAAAGGCTCTTTTGGGGCTTTTTGTTTATCTTCGCTGCATGCGGTGGTTGCTCGGCAGGTCAAGCTTTTGAAACCTGAGATTCCCCAAGGCGCAGTTGGGTTCTCTCAAATGGTTAAAAGTAAACAAGTATAGTTATATTTAGTTTTATCAAAATTTATACAAAATACCACAGATGGTCTTTAGAGCGGATTAGGAGAGGACTGGATTGAGAAGAATGCTCATAGAGACAAGTGACCTTGAGCGATTTTCCAGCGTCTGGGATGTTGAATCTTCAAAAAAAATTACAAAAACAAACAATATATATACTAGCGTTTTAAGCAGCTTTACTTTTGTAGCAAATTTCATGGTAAGCTCTTTTAGTTTATTTCGATTGCTTGATGTCTTTTATTGAGCTCCCTATGTGCTTCATAAGCACGCCGCAGGTCTGGTGCCTGCAGAGTGGAAAATATTCTAAAAATGCCAAAATAAGTTTTGACTTTTCCCCTTTGAAATATTTTACAGTTTTATTGACGCGACAGAATAGGCGCCAGTCCGCCTCAGTGGACGGCTGAAAAATCGCACGAGGCTGCTGCGCCTCAAAGACTTTTCTACCGTTTTAAAGAGAATCTCCATGCGCCAGTAAAACTTTTTTTTCCATTTAATTTACTATTTAACAGACGGTGAGCTCTTGTTTCACAAAGGAGGAAGCGGAGTTAAGAACTAGCGAATAACTACCTCTTTATCACAGCCTCTCAGGGGGCCCCGGCTGGCACTGGGCTAAGAAAACAATTTGCAGCTGAAGCAATTCTAGAATAATTGTTTTTATAAAGAAAGAGGCTTCTGTGGTTGTTGGGGTTTGAATGTTGGGGGACGTTTCTCGATAGTACGGCAATCTGTATGAGCAGGCTGAGGTCTCTGTTGTGATATTTTAGAACTTTCTTTTTGTTTTGATCCACTTAAGTTTATTTCTTCTTGAAGCCTTTTAAAATGCGATTCGATCTTCTTGTCTATGTGGGCGAATAGCACGTTAGCTTGCTCGCGCCAAGCAGTTTCCTAAATTTCGTGGTGCCAGCAGAATTCTTTTTCTTACACTTGAAATTGCTTACCTTTTCTTTAGCAAATGCCGACAGCCGATTTAAAGCCGCTTTTTCCTCCCTCAAGTGATGGCCTTTGGTATACAAAGTGAGTGTCTATTGCCAAAGTATCATCACCTCTCAAAATGCATCTGCGTACCTGCGGCGTTGAATTGCTCCCCGACAGCCGCTCGTCTTTTCTGCAATTTTAGCCTGAGGCTCTGTACCACATGTGGAAATGCAAAATAGAATTATTAGGACAGGAGACGAAACGGAAATACCTTGATCTTCAGTTGAACGTCTTCATCGTCGAAAGGAAGCTTTCGCTTTCCTAAGGACTTGACTGTGCGTAGAGCAGCCTAGTCAAGTTTGATTATTTCATGAAAAAATTAGTTATATGTTTTGCTTCCACCTCATGAATGTTTTCCGAGAGCTGAGAGAATAAATGGCAGGATTCTTCGTGGACGTTGAGGCTGCGCGTGCACATGTAAACCCGAAAAAACAACAGACCAAAGCAACCTTACGGGAAAGCAGAGTTTAAATCATGTTGTTTCAACAATAATTCGGGAACTAAAACAGACTTTTCCTTTCCCACTCCCCATGTTATAACGGCGCTTTCCGCCTCATTGGAACTTTGGCTGCTTGCACAAGTCGGTACTGATCTAGGAGCACTCGCTTCCTCAAGATGAGAGCTGGTAGACAACTGTGACATTATTACTAATAAAACAGTCTTGTTTATTTATGAACGAAAGTAAACATCATGAAAATTCCATGAAATTCGTACTCTCTGTGAACACTAACGCATTGGCCATTTTGTCTCGATACACCCCAAAACCCCTCAGTCGCTTGCAACGATGCTATTAAAAACAAGCTACCAAATAACCGCTTTTTAATTTTAAAACAATTTCAAATTTTCCTGCGAGGTAATTTTCATTTCATTCATGACCCATGCGCTGCTTTTGATGGCGCAGTAGGTCAGCGTCTATCAACAATGGATTGGCACTTTAAAGCATCTTCTCTTCAGGTGCAGTTTGTTACCAATTGAAATAAAAAGAAAATCTGAACCATAAGTTACTAAATTATTAATTATCTCGCAGGTGCAGTTGAAATAAAATCTCCGATTCCTTGCTTTATAGCAAATTAACGATTTATGTCTAAGTAACAACAAGATCATAAAATTAGAACTGCGGAACTTTTGAATCTTGCGGGGCTTGCGATTCCTTTTCGTTTGGTACATAAAGGCGCATTCTAAACGATTTGTATTTCTTAACTTTCCTTTAGCCGTGGGCTTCTAGGAAAGTGCAAATTATTGCGGTTTATTTTGAAACATTAAAAAGGAATTTTGCGGCTTTCTGTTCCAATCTTTTCGAGTTCGTCGAGCGAGTGGGTGAATAAACTAACGTGAAGCTATATAGCAAATGTCCTTCCTATCTAAAACGCTGATTTGATGTCTTTTTAAAACAACAAAACAAATTATTTAGAATGTTATTTCATGAACAGAAAACAACAGATTCCTCGTTTTCCCTTCCGCTCATCAAGCCATCCAAGAAACCATTCAAACCCAGAGGAGTGCAGAACACTGAATCTACAGGACAATTGTCCAAAAACACTCAGTAAAGTATTAGAATGTACAATTATTAAATTTATATTGTAGAGCTTGAAAGACGCTTTTTGGCCACGGGGAGGGAAAAGTTTCTGCATGTTGGTGTAATGAGGACAAGCAAAGCCCCGCTCACTCAAGACAGATCTACTGAGAACTGGCTGTCCCAATTTTGCTGTACCTCCAACAATTAATTTAAAACGCCACTTCCCCTGTAATATACGTGTCTTTTTGTTTTAAAGGGAAAGAAAATTGCCGTGCTCCAGGCAACTCACCTGGTGCTTGACCACTGGTTCAGTTTATCTCTGTGGATGCCGAACCTTTTCTGCCAGACCTCTGGCAGTGCTCGGTCTTTGTTTCAATTTTGGTGAAGTTTTATTTGCTTAATTTTAAGGATTATTTTTTCGGAGGCCCAGCAGCCTCCCTATCTATGTGGCTCCCAGAGCAATCGACCTCACTGATTCGCTTGTTGTTCAGCTGTCTCAGCCCTAAATCTATTCTTATCTTTTTCTTTACTGTTTATTGTTGTTTCAATGCAAAAGGCAGAGGGACTGAAGAGACGACAACTTTGCCCCCTTCCCTGTTTGGCTCGGCAGGGTTTGGGGTGACACCCAGCTGTCACTCTCCCTGGTACAAACTCCTCCCTCTGCGGGAAATTACAGACATCTCAATTTATATTAATTTTTAAAGAAGTTTAAAACGATCACAGAAATCATGCAAATGGGCTTTTGCGCAGAACGGGGATAGCCGCTGCCTCTACTAGCTCTCTCGATTGCTGCAGAAACTGCAGCAGACGCCCCAAAGCATAATCAGCTAGTTGCCGTCACTTTCCTTTTCTCAGAAATTGTGTTTCATTTTTTTTGCCTGCCATAAGCAGCAGCAGCTAAAGAGCTCCAGGCAAGCCAGCAAAAATGGAGTGTATCGACGCCCTAGGTGAAGAGATAACGGCTATTGCTGAGGGCCACGCTGCCTCCCCCCGCACTTTCGAGCTTCGTCGGCGTTGGAAGGAAGAGGAGGCTGCTGAAAAAGAGAGGGAAAGCCAGCGGGCCCGCCCTTCTGTTCCCTTCCACGTAAGCAGCAGCGGAAGCAGCAATGCAGCACCATGGGGGCCGCATATCCAGAACCTGGACATCCTGCCTGCGCCGCACAGCGTAGCAGCAAGAGTCTCAATGTACCGCATTTTGGAGTGTACAGACGCAGCAGTAGAATGCGAGAGGCAGTCAGCAAAGCAAGCACCACTGCGTTCAGCTAGCAGTTATAACCATTATGTTATAGCGAGGGTCAGGAGTCCTACGAGAGCCAAAGGCTCTTGGCTTGAAGATACAGAAGAGCCGGGGGAAGACACTAGAAGCAAAGATGCATGGACACGCCACTTGCTCAAGGCTTCTCTTAGTTCCTTGGTCGAGAAAGAACAAGACTTGGTGAAAAAACACCAGCAACAGCAGCAACAGCAGCAACAGCAGGAAGAGCAGCAACAGCAGCAGCAGCAACCTTTGAAATCGGTAACAGTGCAGGTCCCGTTGCAGCAGACACCACTTCAGGAGGAGCAGCAGCGGCTGGCACAGCTGCAGCAGAAGTTGCACGAAGTGCAAGCAGAAAGCCACCAGCAGCAACGCATACTGCAGCAGATCGCTCAGCAAAGGCAACAGGCTGCGCAGGAGCTTGAGATGGAGGCGCTGCAACGCAATCTTCATTACCAGGAGCAACAGCAACAGCAGCAGCAGCAGCAGCAGTCGGTAGAAGAAACGCCGTCCTGGACGAGCGCAGCAGATTCATGGGAGCAGCAGCTGCTCGCTTCTTACGAGGCATCAAGAAAAGTAACAATGAGCCCCTCTGTTGCTCCTTGTAACGTGTCTCTAGATACAGCAGCAGCAGCAACAGCAGCAAAAGCGGAAGCAGCAAAACCAGCGGCAGCAGCAGCAGGCGCATCCCTGCCAATGAAAACACCGTTTAATGTTCTTCCTGAGCGTTACGTCTTGTCTCCGTCTGCATGCTTTTCCTCTTCTCCGTCTGTCTCCTTTTCGTCCCCTGGCGGCAGCAGCAACCGCGTGGCTGGCAGCCCCTGCGTATTCGCAACAGAAAGTGAGGCCTGGCCTCCCACTCAGGAAAATATCTTCCTTGACAAACAAGCTGTCGAGCAGCAGCAGCAGCAGCCGCGGCCGCAGCCGCAGCAGCAAGAAGATGACAAGCGGTGTACGTACACCGTAAGACCTACATTTTTAGAGCCTTTTGGCAGCAGTACCAGTTCAGAGGAGCAGACGACGTTTCCCGGATGGGTCCGATTTCCACCAGCAGCAGCAGAACTGTGGGAGACAGCAGCAGCAGCAACTGCAGCAAACAAAGAAGCGGAGGAAGCTTCCCTAAGTGACCTCAGAGTCTCTACTGTCAGCGAAACCCAAGGTAGCAGCAGCAACGCCCCCACAGCCAGCCCTACCCCGCGCCATCTACAGCGTCAGACGCCCCCATACCAGCAGAGATCACGGCAGCAGCAACGGCAGCAGCAACGGCAGCAGCAACAGCAGCAGCAGCGGCAGCAGCAGCGGCAGCAGCAGCAGCGGCAGCAG
>NPHX01000306.1:214491-231735 GCA_002271815.1 Eimeria falciformis
TCGCTTGGCTATGCTGGCGTTGCCATGGCCTCAGAAAGGCACGGCTGAAATGGCCGGCTTCTTTGGAGACTCACTTTTCTTAACTTGTTGTTTCGTGCTAGCACTTATGGCTTCTACGTTGAGGTCTAAATAGGAGTGCTACACGTAGCTTCCTCCAGCACCCTGCATCCAGCTTGTTCATGCGTACTTTTCATACTGCAATGTTTATCGGTTTATTGTCACTTAGAATAGCTTCGAATACTCCCACAGATTTTCTACGAGTGGAAAGCATAATCCAGGGTATGTGAGGAGCCCTAGCTAAGCTCCATGGATTGTTTGGTAAGATGTATGCGTGGCCAACGTTCTTTGTGCAGCTGCTGCCCAGGTGAAAAGCATCACGAAGTATATACGGGGAAATTGCGAGCCCGTTGGCTGGTGCTGCAGCAACAAAGAGCCTCTTTATCTCTCTCTGTCTCTCCCTATCTCTCTCTATCTCTCCCTCTCTCGCTCTGTATTTCTCTCTTTCTCTGTTTGTATCTTTCTGTCTGTCACCCTCTCTCTCACTTTTATTCCCTCTCTGTATTTCGGTGTGCATTTGTCTGTGTGTCTATGTATCTCTGTGTCTCTCTTTCTGCCTTTCTCTACCTCTCTGTGCCCTCGTCTCTGTGTTTTTCTCTGTATTTCTGTTTATCTTTGTCTCCCTTTTTATCCATGGTTGTCTCTCTCTGTCTTTTCCTTTCTTCTTTCTCAATGCCCCTATTTCTACCTGTGTATCTCTCTGGCTCTCTCTTTGTTATCTCTATCCTTCTGTGTCTCTCTTTTGGTGTCGTCGGTGTCTCTCTTTGTCTGTTTCTCTCTCCGTCTTTCTGTGTCTCTCTCTGCCTTCAACGGTCTATCTCTATCTCTGTCTGTATGTCTTTCTCTGTCTTTTTTTCCGCCCTTCAACGGTTCATGTCTATATCTGTCTGTATGTCTCTCTCTGTCGCTTTTCCTCCCTGTCTCTCGCTGTCTCTTCCTCTCTCTCTGCCGCTCGTTGTCTCTCCCTCTCTCGCTTTCTTTTGTTTCTCTTTCTGCATTTCTGTCTGTCTCCTCTTCTTCGTCTTCTGCGCCTCGGCCATGGCGGGGCATAAGAAACGTGCTAATCGGATACAGCGGCGTCCTCAGTTCTGTTTTAAAATGCGGGATCCGCGTCGCCTTCGCGTCTCTCTCATTGCAGGCGGCATGTGACAAGAGGGAGGCAATTTTCCACAGCCGCTGCCCCTCTGCAAGGCAGAAAAAGCGGAAGTGTGGAGCCACCGTCTTTTGCTCACCAGCATGACCAGCAAGAAACACGCAAAGAAGACTTCCTAAGACGCATGCAGGCCAACAACACCAAAGAACAGAAAAGACAAACACCATTTCTCTTCTCCACTCTTCTCCTTCATTCCTAATTTGTTTTTACATTTAAGGTGTGGAGTGGACTTGTCCGCCGTCACGAATCGAATCCCTGTCTCTGGTTGTAGATTGCCTCTCCAGTTGCTGTACAGCACGGCAACCGAGATTGGTACGAGACACCACAGCCTCGTCCTTCCCAGTGCAGGCATCACTCATTCAAGAGCAAGCCCTTGTTGCCCGACAAGAGGAGACGATCACCTTTGCTAATCTTCTTTGCTCATGGCGCCGTGGCCCTGCGTTTTCAACTGGAAGCATCTCGCACTGCCGAACATCTCATGGTCTTTAGAAATCAGCATGCAGGAGCTGCTTTATAAGGCAATGAATAAAGGCTGTGGGGCTGTCCGTGGCGCAGAACTACCCTAAACAAAGGTGTGGCGTGGCCTGCCTCCTTAGGCATTGCTTCCTTTATCAGCAGCAGCCTCCGCTTTCCCGAGTCATTCCATTTCGAAGGTTTCCTCCAGATTTGCGTGCTCCGATGGCTTGCTTGCCAGAGTTATACTAAAAAAATGGCAACTTATTTATTTATCATTTTTGAAAGGCATTGGAAAATTGTTGGGTTGTGTCGGGTTGATGTGTTTGCAAGATGACAAAACGTTTTTACCTGAACACGCGTGATCTGTTCCCTCTCGTTTCTGAGTTGCACCTGTTGCAGCACAAAGGACGCCTCAAAACTCCTTGTCATCTTCCCTCCACAAGTCCCACTCGCTCGCTTGTAGAGCGGCAAGGGCAGTACGCCTGTGAAGTAACTGCTGTATTAGCTGGGTTACGTCTTCAGGCCGCCTTCGCTGGCTGAAGGATTCCAATGCGGCAACTATCCTTTCATATAAAGTTGACTAGCGGGTCTCGTAAAGAAAAGACTTTCTTTACCACGACGCGTCCCCATATAAAGGTTCCATCAAATGGCTCCACCACTTTTCCTTTTTCATTAAAGGACCCGCCGCATCGCAAGCTCTCCATAAGCCATCCGCTACTAACAAACGGTACAATGCTACTTTGACCAGTCTAAAATCATTCTTTTGCATAAGTCGTCTTGGCAGGCGTGAACTAACAAATACAAACAAATGTTCGGAATGGGAACTAATGGTTTGCTTGTCTTCGTCGCTGAGACGCTTCTTGCGAAGCAGCCGCTGAATAGGCCTCAGCAGACTCACAACCGACTCAGATTGTACATAACATGTGAGATTTCGTGGGTCAAAGGGTCTAAGGCTCGTCTATCTTTCTGCGCAATTGGCAGACAGTAGGAAAGATGAATGCCCTAGTAAAAACTCTGAAGGACGTTTTTTGTGCTTATTCGCAGGGAAATACCAACGCTAACCGGAGAAGTACAAATCGGAAAGTTCCGCATTTAAATGTGCTAGTGGGTTTATCGTTCTCTTTATCAGGGTTGCCAACCTTCTGAGACACTCCAAACTCTCCGCTGTTCCCATCCCTATGAGTGTGGGGCTTCTCCATCAGGTGCCAAGGCAAGAATAAGGTTAAAACATCATCACATATCTTCTATTGCATCAGCGTTGAAGCCGGTACCACAGGCTGTTCGACAAAGACTACGAGAACTTTTGCGTTGACTCACGATTAGAAAACCTGGTTAAAAATACTATTATGTTACCCGTCGAGTCTGGACCGTTGAATGTCTTCAAGGATGTACGCAACCCTTCAATCTCCTCCGGACCCAATGACGCGTCGGTCGAGCTCCCGCTGTTTACGCGTGAGTTTACTGAAATGGAAAAAGTGTTGGCCGGGTGATCCGTCAATGGGAGTAACAAGCGTAATAGTCCCGTTAGTTTCACAGTCATGGGACGCAGCGCTAGGCACTTTGGTCATCGGTATATCTGGAAAGGGCCATGTGAGAATGAGTATCTAATGCCAGTCCTGCCGGTTGTTGACACCAAGCTCAGCTGTAACTTTTGCGAGCTGGCGTGCGTACAAGGGCCAACGAGGAATGCCTAGGCCAAGCGCGTTGCGTTGATCTTGCCGCACTCAGGCACCCTCATTCGCTTGAGGGACGAAATGGATTTCAGTCGTACCAGGTGCAAATGCCCAGACCTGCACAAAACGCCCTAGCCGGGAGGGCTAAACTGACCTACTGGCCGCCGACTTTTTGCCAGTCCCCACATGTCTACGCGCGCAACAGCGTGCGGTCACTCCCTAACTCGTTGCTTAACAACCTGAGATTGAAATGGCTTCATCCATGGAAGTGTGTGCCCCTGGCAATCTAGTCCACATGTAGATAACTTCTTTCCAGAGTTACGCTGTGCTGGCAGCCCTGCCGCGTTGGCCCTTCTTACGTAACTGCACAGCCGTGCCTCGCGACTTACAGCGACGACGATAGTGCGTTTTTTGTGGTGGGGACAAGGAAGGGGTTGAGATCTTGGCAGGCCGAACGTGCAGTCGGGATTTGTCTATACACCGCAACTAAGCAGATTTATTGTGGCAACTATGCAGTTACAAACACGTGGGCATGAGGATGTGCCTCATAGTGTGAGATAAGGAGTTTGCAGCTCACCTGGGCTCGAAACTAATCTCTCTAAGATGTTGCCTGGTGGTTTATTCACGCTTCTTGTGGCCTCCATTTACACAAAGCAATTATGCTTATTGAAGGAGGAGGAGCAGCGCACGTCGGGCAGTACGCCGAGGGTATGAGCAGATCAAGTCAGTTTACAGCCCGCCAGTGAGTGCTAAAATTGTCACAGGCAGATGAATATCAGCGGAAACACCCAAAACTTCTTATTAATTCAATAAACATTGGAAACGTCATGTAAAGAATTTTGGAAAATTTGTGTAGACACCCCGAGGGGTGGGGTGGGAGCTATCTTTCGACGTTCACAAAATGCTCAACTCCTTTGAAACCATCATCACATATGAAATAGCCTTTTATCCCTCAATTAAAGCAACGCATCCACTAAAAAAGAATAAAAGCTTAAATTAAATTATGTGAAAAAAGAATAAAAATACAAGCCTGAAATGTTATATGAATGTGTTGTAAGGGCCTAGCCAACAGCGAGTGTTCACTGTTATATGTATGGTCTGGTGAGGTGCCAGCTACATTTTCTGCTCTTTACGGTGAAAACATTGTTTTAACAAGTTTTAAATATATTAACAAGTTGTTTTATATATTTTTTCATAAATATTTTTATATTTTGTCACGAGTTTCAAAAGAATAAAGCCCTTGAGAGACGCCGAACGGTCGATATGAGGTGTAGCCTGTGCGCCAATCTCCCACAAAAAAGCCTCTCTTTATCCGCACTTGCCATTGCATTGTTTTGCATTTAAAACAATATTTTTGCACGTTTTGCACTTTACTTGCTTATTTCTGCGTTTGTTCTGCATTTTAACCACCAGTTTAAACAAAGATGGCAAATTTGAACGGTCGTTACTTCGTGCCCAGCGAGCTTTCTTGCTCTGAGGGTACATATTCGGAAACTGCGGCTAAAAGCCTTAAATCGCCTTGAAAAACCACATATTTTTGTTGTTATTTATTGAAGGCGGTTATTTATTCATTAAAGGCCCTCTTATGAACAAACGTTGATGTTCACTTGGTTGGAGAGCCAGCTGTCATCATAATTGACGTGTCTGACGTTTTTCCTTTGCCAAAATTATTTCCCCCTTGTAATTAAATTGTTAAAAAGTATGAAAGAGAAAGAGAGGTTGTCTTAGCATGGTTTTCTTTTTTGATGTGGTGTGATTCAGGATGGCTGAGTCTGTTACAACTGCTGGCGCTGCTTACCATTTGCTTGACACATACGAACTCAGCTGTCGCCTCGCAAGCGCAGCTTTTCAACAAGCTAGCCAGCACTAGCATGGCCCCTGTAGCACTCGATATCGATATACAAAAGCCGAATGCGTTGTTCTTGCTTTCCACTGAGGGTCCCTCTGCAAACAGCTCAAAGCCCACACTCAAGGGGGCAGGTACAGCAGAGAGTTCGGGCGCATCTCAAGCGGCTGCAAACGCTTCTAAAGAAAACGAAGGTTTCAGCAGCACTGTCTTTTGCGCATCTTTCCCTATTGTAGTCCTCTGGGTTAGTGGAGCCATTTCATTGGTAATTATTGGAGTGTTAGTTGGGTCTTCTCTCCTGGCGCGTCGTATTTGCCGCCACTCTCTATTTTTAAGCGACCCTGGCAGTACCACCAACTTGCCCAAACCTCCGGCTCCCCCCCTTCGCTTTGCTGTTAAAATTAGTTTCTTTTTTCTTTACCACGAGAGCATGCGGGTGGGCAAGGCGTTCGTTGCTGCGGCCAAGCGGGTTTGCGTTGGGCGTAAAAAGTTGAAATCGCAGCCGCCTATTGATTTTCTCGACGCCAACCATCGGAACCAGAAGGAACTCTCGAGTCTTCCAATTATTTTGATCATGCAAGAGCCTGAATTCGCGTGGTCTTGCGAGGGCCCCAATCCCCAAGAAGCAGAGCCATCAAACAAACTCTGCCAAAGTGCACCAAGCAGCGAGGCAGACTTTGCCGATAAATCCAACTTTTATGCAGACGAAGTTCCTATGATGGACTCTTTCACCTGTCCGCCTGGCTGGCATCGCTGATTCTTCTCACTTTAGGTTTCACTAGAAGCCACCACCTCTCCTCTTAGCCTGTGTAAAACGAAAAAGCTTGGCAAAAAGTTTGTCAGTATTTTTTTGACATTTTGCGGTTTCTTGTCTTCAACAAGGTTGTTGCCCGCCAGAGTTCTTCTTAGACCGGACAAATTGCATGATGGCGTAGAAATTTGTTGACTCTTAATTTAAAGATAGTTTTAGTGCTTACTTCAAGGGGTTTGTAAAATGTCGGTGGTAAGCAGACACGCTTTTTGAACGGGTTTCCGCGGCGCATCACTCACCCGTTTGTCCAGGGTTTCATTTAAATGGGTGAAGTCTCTTTTGTCGGTCGTTCGTGCTTTAAAAAGTGTAATTTTATAGAAATTCAATGCAAGAGACCAGTGAGAAGATGTCAGAGTGAGTGTAGGTGAACATGTTCACGTGTACCCCATGCTGTCGAAGGAACTGTCAGAAGGTCTTCTCCACGTCGTCTTGCGCCGACACCCAGAAGACCCTTCGAATGAACATTTGCAGGCGATATTTCTTTTTAAGTAAATCTGCTTGAGTGAGACCAGAAGGGGTGCAAAGAAAAGTCAAGAAATCCTGTCTTTTGGTATCCCACCTGTTGAAAAAACCACACTTCCCTTAACTGTGCTGATAGCAGGGAAGATAGCGGAGAGTAGCTAGCTGTGGTGACTTGAGACAGAACTTGTTCTCTCAGACTGGCTAGCTGGATGGCTAGCCAAAGAAAATTAGCAGCCGACTGAAACTCACTGGGACACACTGGATTTTAGGGGTTTACGTTGCTCACACGTTTCCTTACATTGCCTCCCTGAGCAGCGCCTCAACTTCGCCGCAGCAGCAGCTTTAGGAGCATCAACAGTACCCTGTTTTGGGTTTGTTGGTCTGTTGATTCTTTTCATATCTGGGGGAGAAAGAGGCACCGTTTCGCCTCTGAGAAGAGAACTGTGCACTAAAGGACAGTCGAATATCTGGGCTTGTTTTGATATACCACGTGGCTATTTTTCTTCTCTCTGCTGCTGCGTACCGCTGCCACTTCTGCCCGGTATAAAAAAGCGTTGTGTGAGGATAGCCATGCAATGCGTCCTTCGAGGAAGAGGCTCCATCAGCTTTCTATCTGTCCTAAAGAAATGCAAAAGGAGCACGACTTGCAGGAGCAGCAGAAACACCACAGTCAGCGGCAAGTCGCAGTTTTCTATTTAGAAGAAACAGAACGAGTTTTTGTTGCTTCGTCAGATAGCCGGAGCAAGAGTTGTGGAAAGGGAGGGCCAAAGTCGGCAAAAGAAGCTTAAACTGCAAAACAGAAAAAGACATGCAGAAGGCTGAGCGCCTCTGCTCTGATTTGCAACTGTTTCCCCGCTTAATGGCAAGAGCGTCTAAAACTAATGCTCCCCTAACCATTGTTTGCCTGTTTTTATGTTTCTCTCGTTTCTCACTGCCCGTCTTGTATTACCGTAAGATGTTTTTCTCTGGCTCTCTCTCCCTCTTACTCTTCCTCCATTTCCACTTGCATTTCTGTCTTTTTCCTCTACTCACAATATTTCTATTTTGGCTCTTCTGGTGAAATTTGGGGTTTAGAACAGAACAGCGTCAGTTATTGTGGAGAGACATTTACTCATGGGAGATGCGCGTAGCACGGATACCCTAGAGTGTACAAACACGCTGGGATTCTGTCTCTTTCGGAGTGTCTCTGCAGGTCTTTGGCGCTTTGCTTTCTCCCCTGTCACTTTCAGTCTTACACTGCGGCGGCCTACTCGCCTTCCGGTACCTCCGTTTCTGCTGCACCTCTCTGTCTGTTTCTGCTGCCGTCCTCTGCTGTTCCTTTGAGACCCCCATAAACACTAAAAACAATTTTAAGCCGCACGCTTTCAACCCGTGAAAGCTAATTTGTGTTTCTTTCTGCTAAGACGCCTTTTACGTCCCAAAGCAAAGCACAGCTCTTAACATACGCAGCAAAGTTTTTCTTGTCTACCGTTTATTGGCATATCTAATTATTCTGTCTTGCTGAATGGCTGCAGCACATTCTGCAAAAAACTATTGAAAATAGCTTTTTTCCCTCCTCCTGCTCCTTATCACTTCAGTGCAGTATTTCAAAGGGTTACACCAGGTGAGTAGCCTGGCTAGCAGCCAGGGAGGCACCTGGTGAAGAAAAAGATAACTTGATTTTTTCTGTATTTGTTCAAATGGTTAAAAACTCGTATTAAGTCTGTCGGTTAATTTCTCTGTTTTGGCTATTTTTTGCAGCAGAGGGGTTTCTTTAAAGGCGCATTTTTTGGCGTATAAGGGAACGAAAGAGAAGAGAATGCGAACGCCACGAGGTGTACAGACACTGCTTTGAGCCTCAGAGCCACTGGTTGGTTATCAACTTTACAAGCTATAGTTGCAACTGTCCTCCATTTTGCGGTTAAGCCCCTAAGAAGTTTAATAAGTATATGTTTTATTGCTTATTGTGTTAGTGTGTCTATACACCAGAAACCTTCGATATTAAATGCCGCGTCGAGACAACTGCGACAGTCAAGTGATTTTTGCTCTCTCGAACGGCCCGGCCGTGCCCGGTTTTTCTGTATGTCAGCGAATTGCCTTGGTTAGCTGCCAGCTAGCCAAACTTTTCGTTAAGATAAAATAAAAACGAGAATTCGATGTCATCGTTGGGTACAGCAAAAAATGCCCCCAAAGAACCCTTTGGATGCAGCGCCAAAATCCCTTTTTTTGCTTATTTTATTTAAACGCATGCAGCCCCTTTAATAACCACTGCCAAGGGAAAATGGTGGGTGGTGAGCTGCTTAAGACGTCGCTGCTGTCCCTGGCTGGTGTTACCATGATATCTCAAAAAGCTTAAGGCTTTCCAAAGTCCTCACTATCGGTGTTTAAAGAAGAAGTTAGAGGCGCATGTAGAGCGCCTCTGTCTCGCCTTGTGCCAGAACATGTGGCTATACACTTAAGGGGGCCATCTGTGGCCCAACACCTTCATCTCTAGGCTCAAAAACCCCAAAAAGAAGTATAACAATAATATATTAAAGCTAATATTTAAGTAAATAAATTAAGTAAACCAGCGAGAGGGAGAAAAAAGAGGGATTGCATATCGAACCATCTCGCTCAGCTCTTGGCTGCTGCTGCTGCTGCTGCTGCGTCGGAACAGCAGCAGCTGCTTGTTGCTGCTGTATACAATAAGTGTTTGTTAACATTGAATACAAGAGCATGGGGTTTGTTGTTTTATTTGTGTTATTCTCTCAACTGGCGTTTCAGAGCGTTCCCCCGTTTTGTGGGTGTGTTACAAAAGTGAGCTTGCAGCAGCAGCAGCTGCTGCTGCTCAGGCTAGACCTTGAGGCAACCCTTTGTCCTTTTTTGCCCCCCTCTATCTGCTCTTCCCTTGGCCATGGCATAAAGAGACGCAAAGGAAGGAGACGGTGCTGTTTATTTTCTCCCTGTTGCTGCTGAGATTCTCATAGGCGCAGCCGACAGCAGCAGCAGCATCGAGGCTCTTCATTGGCTGGCTCAGACGCATAAACCCTTTCTGCTGCTGCCAGCTCCTCTCTTCAATTCCTTGGATATCCACGGAAAATTTGCTTTTTAAGGACAACAAAAGTGCCCGCAACACAAGCCTTGTGTACCTTGACGGGTTTGGCTGCCTCTCGCTTGCCCCACACACCAGCTGTCCGTACACCTGAAACTTGAACTAGCGGTATTATGTGACGCGTTTCAGGCTGCGTAGTGCCGCAAATTTCTTTCCGGCATGAAGGGCCTTCAACCCATTAACAGGATCAGCAAGAGCTGCTGGCCGTCCTGCTTCCAGCCACACACGCACTGAGGACTTCGCAATCTCTCCATTCAAACCCCCTTAGAAGACGCGGTACTGCCTACCCACAAGCAGCAGCAGCGGCAGCGGCAACTCGGCGGCAGCTAAGCGGGGCAACTCGCGCCATCACTATAAGAAGAAGATAGCAGATCCTTCAGCAGCAGCAGCAGCAGCAGCAGCAGGACCAAACTCGGCAGCAGCACCATCTGCAGCAATAGCAGCAGCAAGAGAAGAAGCGACTGGTCATGCCATGGCTGTGTTATTGACCCCTTATTTGGAGCGTTTCGACAGCTCCCATTTGGGGTGTATAGGCATCTTTTCCTGCTATGGCAGCTGCTCTAGTTTTGCGTATAAGGCGTTCCTTGTGCGTATCCCCTTTTTATTATTTTAGCAGGGTCACAGGGGCCCCTGCTGCTCGTTGCTTCGGGGTTTGGGGGCCCCTGCTGTATCTCTCCAAGAGAACAGATGGATTTCATTGCGCCCCAAGTCGGTCAGAAGGTTGCATTACCTCTGGCCACAGGTGCAACACAGCTTGTGTCTTTTGAGTTAGACGCACCAGAGGAGGGCTATGCGCCAGGGGCCCCTGGTGGGAGAAGGCCCCCAGGGGGGCCCCCTTATCTGTGCTGCTGGAGCGACGGGCATGCAGCCGAACCCAAGTTCTACATTCCCCTCAAAGGCTGTCGGATTGTTAACAATATTACTGAGCTGGGGTGAGTGACGCCTTGCATGCGTTTTCCTGTTTGTCTGTCTCGTGACAGTTCGTCCGCTGCCTTTTTTCCCGGTTCCTCTGAACTCCTCTTAGGACGCTTCTCGTGCAGTTGAGACCTAGGGTTCAAGCTTTGGGGTTTAGGGTTTAGTATTGGAATTGCTGCAGTGATTGAAAAAGGTTCGGATTTTTGCCTTGTTTTCCTCTGTGTTTCTGTATCTGTGTTTTTGTCTCTTGAAACAAACATGCATAAGCGGATGTGCGAATACCATTTTTTGAATGAGGTTCCAGTTTAGGGTTTGGGGTTTAGGGTTTAGGATTTATGGCATGAATATGGATTCCTGGGTTGTCTGCGCCAAAAGAAACGCTTAGGCTCCCGTCCCCTTGGTGCTTTGAAGCCTTGGGTGTTTTTGGACCAAGCGGGAGGACGCAGCCGAAAATTGAGTAGAAAAAATGCATGCATTTGTTATTCTTTTTTCTGTATCTCTTCTGCTCATTCATGTGGAGATAGTTGTGTTAATAATAGATGTAAATACCTATTTCTTTGTTTGCCCTTCTCGCCCTTCTGCATGCTTGTTTATCTTTGTTTTTAATGTATTAGCATTCTTGGAAAGGACTGCATGTGCTTTCTTTAAAAAAATATATTTATATGTACGGGGTGTACATAGAGTGGGAAGCATGAATCACGTGTGCGAACACGTGCAGCTGCATGAGCTGGAGTGTTCCAGCTGGAGTGTTCCGTCTGTTTCTGTGTCTTCAGTCCATGTCTCTATTTTATTGCATCCACTGGAGAATTTGAATTTCAATGTCCAACTCGCCAAGTTTGCTCCCGATGGGTGGAGACACTCAAAGGCCTTGGAGTTTCTCTCCTCAAGTTTACGGACCTTTACAAACTCACAGAGTTTATTGGTGAGCTGAGCTGCTGCACTTCCACATACTGTTTTTGTTTTCAAAGGGAAATGCGTCTGTCAGCATTTCTAAAAAGAAAAAGTTGCTGTTTTAGCAGACAAGCCAATGTCTCTCTCTTTTTCTTTATGTATATATATATATATACATATATATATGTAGATATATATACAACAATTTCTATAATTATCTATTAGATATATATATATATATATATTTTTGGTGAAGGAAGAGTTGGGGTGTATAGGGAGTGTGCGTCGGAGAAAGGTTCTGTTGCTTGCATTGGGTGCGGAGCCGTGCTCAGCATGGCGAAGCTAGCAGTGCCTTGCTGCATGCGTTTTGCAGCGTTTGAGGCTTTTGCTTTTGGTTGCAGGGGAGGGAAGTTTTGCGAAGGTGTACATCGGCAGGCATTTGTTTACTGGGGAAGATGTGGTGATAAAAGCAGTTGACAAAAAAAAGCTATTCGAGTCAAATGTTTATACGGAAATTGAAGTTCTCCGCAAAGTCTCCCATCCGTACATCATGAGGCTCTATGCTGCATATGAACAAGGTGAGTGGTGAGCTGGTAAGGTTGCTCTCTTTTCGTCGTTACACACGCATGCAATTTACACAAGACGCGCAAAGAGAGAGACAGAGAGACACACAGAGAGAGAAAGAAAGACAAAGAGAGAGACAGAGAGAGAGAATGCCAACAGGGGAGAAGGAATGCAAGCAGGAAGAGACGGAGAGAGGCATTGGCAGAGAGCGATATAGACAGATATACACAGATATAGAGATAGATATAGAGATAGATGTAGAGACAGATGTAGAGACAGATATAGAGACAGATATGGAGATAGTTATAGAAAGTGATAGGCAGATATAGAGATAAAGATTGTGGAAGAAAGCGATAGAGACAGAGAGGGAGGAAAAACTGGAAAAAGAGACAAAGCGAATGAGCAAGAGAGAGAGCCAGTCACAGAGAGGCAGGCACAGAGAACCACCTTGAAAGCATCCGAAAGGGAGAGAGGAGAGGGAGAAAGTTGATCTGTCTGCATTTCTTGTTTGTTGTTTTTGCTTATTTTTTTAGAGGACTTCGTGTGTTTAGTGCTGGAATATTTGCGAGGGGGTGAGCTCTTTGACTATTTGAGCGAGAAGGGCCCCTTCTCCGAAGACCAGGCTAGACATGCGATGAGGAGAATTCTCTTGGCGCTGCAAGCCATGCATATGAAGGGCATCGTCCATAGAGACCTTAAGGTGGGATGGGAGGCTGAGGCTAAAGGCGACAGGCGGGACAGCCAGAGGAAGCTGAGAATGCAAGAAAGAATCCTTAGGATGGCAGCTGGGATCCACTTAGCCTCATAGACACACAGCCAGAGCCAGAGACACACAGAAACAGACAGAGACAGACAGAGGGACACACAGAGACAGAGAGACAGACACACAGACATACACAGAGGCAGACAGAGACAGCCACAGAGACAAACAGCGACAGACACAGCGACAGACACAGCGACGAATACAGAGACATACACAGAAGCAGACAGAGACAGACACAAAGGCAGACACGAAGACAGACAGAGATATACGGGCAACTAACGACATTTTCCCCGTGAGAAGCAGCGAAAGAAAAAGCAGGGAAACTAGCATAGTCGGTTGTTCTGCCTTCTTAGCACTTGCTTGTTCTTGTTTCTTTTCTGATCCCTTCAGACGGAGAACCTCATTATCGAACACCCCAGCAATCCAGCCTCCATAAAGATTATTGACTTTGGACTCGCGGCGACTGTCGGCAGCCAAGCCATGAAAATGCGCTGCGGATCTCCCGGATATGTTGGTATGCGTTTTGCTGCTTGGTACTGCAGTTGCTGCTGCTGCTGTTGCTGCTGCTTTTGTTGCTGCTGCTGTTGCTGCTGCTTTTGTTGTTGCTGCTGCCAGCTGCATGCGTACTTGTCGGTGGGTATCTCTTTACGTTTTTCTCTGTACCCCACAGCCGTACCTCGACGAGGCCCGCAAGCTCAAAACCCTAAGCCAGCCTCGAAACGCTAAACGCTAAACCCTAAACCCCAAATCCTAAACCCTTGTTTGTTTGTTCAGCTCCCGAGATCTTGCAGGACCTTCCATACGGGCCCAAAGTGGATGTGTTTAGCTCTGGTGTTATTCTTTACACGTTGTTGGCTGGCTTTCCTCCCTTTAGGGGCCAAAATGTGAAGGAAATTCTTAAGAAAAACCTAAGGTAAGCTTTCGCCTTTTAAGTCCTAAACCCTAAACCCTAAACCCTATACATGTGGAGGGGTGGTAACGCAGGGAGAGGCAGAAAGAGAAAGGGTTTAGGGTGTACGGACAGATCGACGCCGCGAAAGAAGAGACAGACGGGCATGAGGAGATAGAAAAAGCAGCTAAAAACTTCCCTCTGTCTCTTATGTCTCCCCGTCCAGATGCCAAATAAGCTTCAATCATGAAAGGTGGCTAGGGATCCCCCACTCTGTCAAGGACCTCATAGGTTGGATGTGCTGCAAGCAGCCAGCAAAGAGATGCGCCGCAGTGCAGGCCCTCACGCACCCCTGGTTCCAGCGAATTGCGCGGCCCCTCTCGAAGGCAGCAGCAGCAGCAACAGCAGCAGCCGAGCAATCCGACAAAGAGACAAACTTCCAACATCTCCAGCAGCTGCACAGGGAGAGACAGCCACTGGCCCTTAGAGCAGGGCAAACACAAGGAGACAGCACGGAGCTCATCGACAAGAGACTGCAGGGCTTGACTGTTCACTCGAAAGACATCAGCCCCGGAGACCCAAGCAAGGGCCCCTCCTTCTTTAACAGCGCACCCCCTGGGGCCTCGGGAATGGAAAACGCTAGGAGGGAGAGGGACAACCAGTGCAACATGCAACTCACCGAAAGCCAAGGAGACCTGGGAGACCCCAAGCTTAAACAAACAGTAAGACACAGATACGGGGACACACCTAGCGGCGGGATGGCTAGCTAGCTTGTAGCTAGCTAGCATCTAGCCAGCTAGCTGATAGCTGCAGGTAGTCGCAATGCTCCACGTTAAGAAAGCTAGACGCAGCAATTCAAAGTGTCGTTAGAATTTCCTAATTCTCCGTGATGTCTCGCTCGTCAGGTCGCCGGATTAACGGCATAGGTATTCAGCTAGCTATCGAACTCCCCAAATACCTAGCCAGCTAACCAGCTAGCTCCCTAGATAGCTGGATAGCTAGCTATCTACCACTCCAGATAGCTAGCTAGCCGGCAAAGTAACGGGGTTCTATTCTTCTCTGACGCGTTTAAGGTGTCTTGTGAGCTCAGCATGCAGAAGCAACGAAGGCAGCAGTGAAAGCCGCAGTGAAGGCCGTAGAAGCGCGTGAAGCAGCAGCAAAAGCAGCAGCAAAAGCAGCAGCAAGAGAAGCAGCAGCAGCAAAAATGGCCGCAAAAGAAGCAGCCGCAGCAAGAGCAGCAGCAGCAGCTGCTCGGCAGCAACTGTGGACAGTGCAAGAGCGAGATGCACACAGAGAGGAAAGGCCTCAACAAGAAAAGTCAGCAGCCTTTTCAAATGAGCTGATTCTTTCCCAGCCTGAAGAAAACGCTGTGGCAGCGGCAGCAGCAGCAGCAGCAGTGACAGCAGTAAATGTCTTGAGTGCTGCTGGTGGATGGCAGCTAACGCAGCAGCAAGTGGAGACAGCCCCCTGCGGCAGCGAAGTGTCTCCTTTCCCTGCCCGGGTTCTTGACAGCGTAGCTGTGCGGGCCTCAGCAGCGCCTGCTGCTGTTGAGGTTTGTGAGCGCATTAGCAGCATTGGCAGCGACGGCCAGCTTGCTGCAGACTTGGAGACACCCGGCTGGGGGCCCTCCCCGTTTGCACCCACGGGGGACCCCGCTGATAAACCTCAAGATCCCGAGGCAGCAGCAGCAGCAGCAGCAGCTGAAGCAGAAGCAGAAAGCGATTCCCGCTTGCAGTGGCTAGACGATTCCCCAGCTTCGCCAGATTCAGGTATCTCTACACAAGCCTCACCGTCGGGATTGCAGGGCTATCATCCTCGGCAGTTGTCCTTCGCTTTAGGCACGGAGCTCCCAGAACCAGCTGGAGCTTCCTCGCGAGGCCCCCGTTGGAGCCCTTCTGCGGATCCCTCCGAGGACCTCTATGGGCAGTCGCCCCAGTTGCCGCTGGGGGCCCCTGGGGCCCCATTGGGGTACCCCGTCGGGGTTCCGCAGGGGTACGGAGATACTGGGGCATCGGGGGGTCCGCGGGAGGCGGGCCCCCAGCAACAGACGAGGCCCACAAATGGAAGGCTTGACTCTCGTACGGCTGGCAGGGCCCCTGGTGCTACGTGCCAAAGCGTGTGCGTTCTCTCTTCTCTGTGCCACACACAGGAGAACTTGGGGCCCCCTCAGGGGCCCTCTGAGGAGGTTCCTGAGGGGCCCCCTCAAGGCCCCATTAAGGAGGCTTCTGCGGAGCTCCCGCAGGGGCCCCCTAGTGAAGCTCAGCAGACCCAGCAAGATAAAGAGGGAATATTTCTGGCGGAGATTTGCCCAGGGGCATCGCAAAGCGATCTTAGGACGCACAGGCGCAGGACAACCCTTCGATCTCCCAAACCGCTTGAGGGGAGCCCCAGCGTACCAGGGGGGATCGCGCAACGGGATCCCCTGCGAGAGAACAGTGCAAGCAACGATGAGGCATCAAGCGACTTGGAGGGTCGCTTCTCTCAGGGGCCCCCCCATGGCGGGTGCACCCAATTCATCACAGGGGTTTCCTCCATGGGACCCCTGCAGGATGAGGAGACAAGTAGAGGCGGCGATCTCTCGGAAGTTGTTCCTTCTGCGATATCTCCGACTGGAAGACAAGAAGAGATCACGGGGCAGAAGGCCCCCGAGGGCCCCCCCCATTCTCAAGGGGGCCCCCGGACAGTGCGCATGCAGGCCTGCAAGCGGCTCCACTCCCACCATTACCTCGTGAATGCGGCCCATGAGGTCTTACGTTCGGGATCGTTGCTTAGTGGGGGATCGGCAACGGGGACGATCCCCGTGGGAAATGAGGCCATGCGGTTGTCGGAGTTGGAGGAAGCTTGCCAAGGATCTTCAGAGAGCAACAAAACTGTTGGGGGGCCCCGGGGCCCTGCTTCTGGGTCTTTTGGATGGAGGCCCTCCGCTGTCACGGGAGACTCTCCTTGCAGATATGAGGGCCCGAATGCACAGAGGCCCACGCCGAAAAAGTGCTCAAGACAGACCTCAAGGGCCCCCACCCCTCAGGGGTCTCCACGCGCCAGACCCTCAGTTCCCAAGAAGTACATGACCTCATTCTCCGGCTCCCCTCCACTCTGCAGCAGCAGCAGCAGCAGCAGCAGTAGCAGCAGGAGCAACGGGCTTCAGCAGGAGCCATTTCACGGCTTGCAGTCCCGGCTGTCTGAGCTCATAAGCCTCCCCGTTTTAAGCAATGTGGCCTCAGCCTTAGGGGCCCGGGATTGGTTGAAGAGCAGCTCCTTGGGAGCTTCCTCAACGGGGGACCCTCTCTTGGAGCCTGCAGAAAGAACGCCATCTGGCGGAGTTACGAAAAGCAGCAAGAGGGATGGCAGGGACGCACGCAGCAGCAACCGGCCTCGCCATAGGGAAGGGGAGAAGAGAGGCAGTGGTTGCTAAACCTCTTTAAAAATATCTAAAAGAGCCTGTGGCCTCTTTATCTTCTCTGATGTATGCGTTGCATTTAGTGTGTGTGCTTAGACCTTGGCAGTTTCGAGGGTTTCATTTCTTATTTGTTCTTTTCCTTATTTTTTTCTCTCCAAACCAAAAACAAGCCAATGCGCTTCAGCACCTTTTTAGGGGCTGCCACTTTAAGTTCTATTGCGTCGATTGGGACCGCTGCTGCTGCAGCCTCTGTTGCTGCTGCTGCTGCTGCTGCTGCTGCTGTTGCTGCTGCTGCTG
>NPHX01000306.1:256872-272774 GCA_002271815.1 Eimeria falciformis
TGAGCATCCTTCAGTATATATCCACAGCGGTGTTTGTGTGTTGTTTTGTCTGCATAGATCTTTGAAGAAGAGGCACTTGCTTGGGATGACAAGTTGAACAGACTGCGTATTCTTTTAGACAGCTGGGTGGAGGTGCAGCGCAAGTGGCTGTACCTCGAGGGTGTCTTTTCGGGTTCGCAAGACATTCAGATGCTCCTTCCCGTTGAGCATCAGCGCTTCAAGGGGATTGACACAGAGTTTAAGGGCATCATGAAGAAGGCTGATGCCACCAAAATTGTTATGGAGGTGAAGCCAACACGCTTACAGAAGATTCAGCTCCCTTCAAAGATGACCTGTGGTGTCCCGGGTATTGGTCGGCATCATATCAGCAGCTGCCACGTGCAGCGCAATTCGGAAAGCATTGGGGTTTTTGCAAACTTCCCGATTTGGTATTATCCGTGTTTACTTTTTTCTTGTGTTTCCGTCATGTGTCTGCATGCAGCTGGCAGCGACGGATGGCCTTGCTCGGCAGTTAGAACGCCTTTCGGACTTGCTTTCACGTATTCAGAAGGCCCTTGGAGAGTATCTAGAGAAACAAAGGGAGCAGTTTTCGCGTTTCTACTTTGTGGGAGATGAAGACCTCCTGGAAATGATTGGAAATGCAAAGGATGTGAAACTCGTGCAGTGCTATGTCAGCAAACTATTTGCGGGTATTGCAGCTTTGGAGACAGACCCGGAGGATTCCAGTACAATCGTTGCAATGACGTAAGTGGGGGAGAGGGCTTTTAGATGCAGAGTCAGTTTCAGCGACATGAATAGGACACGCCTTCGTGTCCAGAGTCAGCAAAAATACAAGGAAAACAGATGTGCAAGTGGAACGCTGCTTGTCGTGGTGCACACCGGCGACTTTTACATACCTGTTTTGTTTTTTTGTTTCGCAGCTCGCGGGAAGGAGAAGTCGTTCCTTTCGTAAGCGGCATTTCAATCCTTCAGTATACTTCATTGAAAGATTGGATGAGTGCTGTGGAGATGCAGATGAAGGTCACTCTGGCTGAAAACGTTTCGCGCGCTTTGCGCACGCTGGAACAATTGGACTTAGCAGAGCTGACGAAGGCACCGGAAGCGGGAGGCGACCTTCCAGTTAATGCATTGGTGGAATGGATACAGAATTTCCCATTGCAAGCTCTTCTGCTTGCGATGAGTGTTTACTGGACCAAACAGTGCGAGACGGTGTTGACAGCAGGGGATGAGTCGCCCAAAACAGGAGAGCAAAAAGGACACCCGTTGGAATCGTCTGCCTTGCAGACTTGTGTGGACCTTCTTGGCTTTCTCGCGGATCGTGTCGTTCAAGACGTGGGACCACTGGTTAGGTACCGCATTGTTCATATGATCACTGAGGTGGTGCATCAGAGAGACGTCTGCAGGTAGGCCGGGTCCCTGTGACTAACCCTTGTTTCCAATGAATGAGCACTTACAAAACAATAAACCTGCGAGTGAGATAACAAAACATACGGGTATTTAGTGCTACTGACGAAATGTCGCTATTCGCAAGTTTCGCATTCGAGCAAACGTAGCGCTGTTTTGTTCGTCTCTCACCAATTCAGCGCTGGGGTTTTCGTGGATTGTGTCTTGTTCTCTCTTGTAGAGAGCTGATAAAGAGCGACGTTAGGTCCAAGAAGGATTTTGGATGGCTTCAATGCATGCGTTATTATTTCACCCACCCTAAGACCTCCGGCGCCTTTAATCCTCACGGGTTGCTCAAAGTGTGCATGGCAGACGCGTCCTTTGACTACGGATTCGAATACCTTGGTAACGTATTTCTTTTCTTCAGAGCATTAGGGTTCAGAGTTTGTGATTTTCGGGCTTTGCATGCTTGATGTGTACAGCCTAATATTTTGGATATAGAGCAAGGGCTTAGGGCTTTCAATCTATATGCGTTCATCACAGGGAGATAACGTATAGAGTTTCATGGGACTTTTTGGGTTGCATAAATGGTTTATCTCAGGTATGGCAGAGCGGCTCGTGCAGACACCGCTGACGGATAAGTGCTTCCTCACTCTCACCCAAGCGCTTAAGATGAAGCTCGGGGGCAATCCCTTCGGACCAGCCGGTAAGCAAGTTTTTGTTTCAACCAAAAATCGTTTGTAGTAACGCTTCAACAAAACGTACCGCAAAGATAAAACCGTTTCTAAACAGCAAAGTCGATGCAGGATTGCTTCCGTAACTGGTTGTTATAGTTCTGCTTTTCATGCACCTTGCTGTTTTTTGGAGGCAGCTGGGTTGGTGTTCTAACGGCACTGCTTTTGGCGTTCCTTTATCTAACGTTTTCGTTCAGGAACCGGGAAGACCGAGTCTGTGAAAGCTTTGGGGTCCGCTTTGGGGAGATACACTTTGGTGTTTAACTGCGATGAGACTTTTGACTTCAATGCGATGGGGCGGCTCTTTTCGGGGCTTTGCCAGGTGGGAGCATGGGGATGCTTCGACGAGTTCAATCGTCTTGATGAGAGAATCTTATCTGCGGTCTCTGAGCAGATCCTGACAATCCAGGTACTTTATACCAGGTCTTAATTTCCATTCACCCCCTTTTTAAAGACAGGTTTTTATTCGCCTGTTTACATACTGTGTGAATGCAGAGGATCCTGACGAATGCTTCTCAGCTGGCCACTTCCTGGTGGCTGTTGGCTCTCCTGCGATACGCTTTCCCTCGAACTGTGACATCCCTGTTTGTTTCTGGGCTGTATATTCTTAGGTCGGATTACGTGAAGGCCGGAAAGAGATTGAATTGCTTGGGAAGGTCATGAAGCTGAACACCAACGTGGGGATATTCGTGACGATGAACCCTGGCTATGCAGGACGTTCCAATTTGCCAGATAACCTGAAGCAGCTTTTCCGCGAAGTTGCGATGATTAAACCTGACAAGCAGCTAATTGCTCAGGTGACCCTCTACGCACAAGGCTTCCGCACCGCCGAACGTCTCGCCAGCAAAGTTATATCATTATACGACTTATGCGATAGGCAGCTGTCCAAGCAACCGCACTACGACTTTGGGCTTCGCTCTCTGAAGAGTGCACTCAGCTCTGCTGGCAGTCTCAAGCGGCAGATGCTGCAGGAGGAGGCGGCGGCAGGGAAAGCTGTGGATACAGAATCGGTTGAGTTAGTTGAGCAGAAGCTTTTGCTGAGATCAGTCACCGACACCGTCGTTCCTAAGCTTGTCGCTCAAGACGTGCCTCTTCTCAGGAGCCTGCTGATGGGGGTGTTTCCGGGGGCAGATATTGCAGCTTTAGAGGAAAAGACGTTGCTAGATGAGATCGAAAGATTATGTGAAGCGCGCTTCCTTGAGGCGAAGGGAGAATGGCTTGAAAAAGTGTTGCAGCTCTATCAGATTCAAAGGTTGCAGCACGGCGTGATGCTTGTAGGGCCGGTAGGCACGGGCAAGTCCGCTGCATGGCGGGTGCTGCTGGACGCCATGGAAAAGGTGGATGGGATTAAAGGGATGTCATATATATTGGACCCGAAGGTTGTGGCGAAGGAACAGCTGTACGGAAAACTGGATTCCACCACTTTAGAGTGGCAAGACGGCGTGTTCACCGCAGTCCTGCGAAAGATCTTGATGACGACACAGGAGGCGGGAAGCAATGCTCAGCAAAGGAGGCATTGGATCGTATTCGATGGAGACGTTGATCCCGACTGGGCGGAAAATCTGAACTCTGCCCTAGATGATAACAAGTTGTTAACCCTACCAAATGGTGAAAGGCTGGAGATCCCGAGCTGCGTCAGGCTTATCTTTGAAGTTGAAACCCTGAAGTATGCAACTCTCGCAACGGTTAGTCGATGTGGCATTGTATGGTTCGCGAATTCCGTGCTGCCTGATGAGGTGGTGTTTATGCACCACCTGGAAGAGATTGCGTGTGGCGGGACAGCGGGTGAGGTCGTTATTCAAGGGGTTGGAGGGCAAACCAAAGGGATTGACAGGAGTGGCTCATCTCGTGGGATAGGCCGCGAGCCCCTGCGGTCGGGATCTGGGAGCCTTGTTAGGGGCCAGGGGCAGAAAGGAAGCTCGAAGACGTTGGCAGCTAATACTCCAACAGGCGGCAGGGGTGCAGCAGAGGCAGCTGCACAGAGCATCCGAGAGCATTGTGCTACGGTCCTACAGCCGTTCTTTTCTGCTGGAGGGTTTGTAAGCCAGTGCCTGCAAAACGCAATGAAATTCCAGCACATAATGGAGTTCACTAAGATCAGATGCGTTGAAAGCATGTTTTCTCTCATCAAGAAGGGCATAAGCCGCGTCGTTGAGAAAAATGAAGAGCTGCGTGCAACAGGAGAGGTTTTAACTAATGAACTTGTTGAGCGGTTCATTACAAAGGCAAGCCCCTTTCTATTCTCTCTCCGGAGATTGCATCCCGCTGGGGGAACGAGTCACATATATCCGTCGAGGCGACGCCTTTAGTATTAGCAAAACTAGAAAATGATCTGCTGTTGTCCCTGTTTTTCTTCTGCTGCAGTGGTTAATACTCTCCATCCTTTGGGGTATGGGAGGCTCTCTCAGCTTGGCCGGACGGTCCGCTTTCAGTGAAACTGTCTCACGTATCTCTGACGTGCCACTGCCCTCTGAGCTATCCTCGGGGACTGTAGACGGACAGACCCTGTTAGATTTCGAGCCGTCTCTTGAAGACGGTCAATGGCACCACTGGAAATCGCGTGTGAAGCAGGTGGATATCGACACCCAGCAGGTGAGCTAGATTTGAAGGAGCAAAACCCCGTTCTTTATTGCTGGCGGCTGGTTTTACTTGAACATGTTTACCTTTTACCTGATCGATCTGCCGTTTAATCAGGTGAAAGACGCCTCACTGGTTATTCAAACCGTCGACACGCTGCGGCACCGCGATGTGGTGGAGGCCTGGCTGGAAGACAAGAAGCCGTTTCTTCTCTGCGGGCCCCCTGGTTCCGGCAAGACCATGACGCTGACTGCAGTGCTGAAGGAGCGCACTGATTTTGACATAGCATTCCTCAACTTTTCGTCAGGTTCTACTCCGGAATTACTGCTCAAGACATTTGATCATTACTGCGAGCTCACAAAGACGGCCGCTGGTGGGATGGTGATGCGTCCGGTGGTCCCCGGGCGTACACTAATTATCTTTTGCGACGAATGCAACCTGCCGACTCCAGATAAATACGGCACCCAAAACGTTATAATGCTGATCCGTCAGATCGCTGAGATCGGAGGTTTCTGGCGCTCTATGCCGCAGCTGCAGCAGGCCAGTCCGTGGGTATGGATTCACGTGGAAGGCATACAGTTTGCAGGGGCCTGCAACCCCCCTACTGACGCGGGGCGCCATCACATGAGCAATCGTTTCCTGAGGCACGCTCCAATTATCTTCGTGGATTTCCCTGGCAAAGAGTCGCTTATTCAGGTGCGCTAACAGGATATAAATGCTTCTAAGGGGTTTCTCTAGTGGGAATCTGCTTGGATTCGCGGGGTTTTGTAGCGCTTAAGTGTTTTGCGCTGTTCAGATCTACGGTACATTCAACAGAGCTCTCGTGCGTCCGTACCCGGCACTTGCGGGGTCGGCTGATGCTTTGACTCTGGCAATGGTGGAGTTCTACTTGGCCTTCTCCACTACATTCACAGTTGATCAGCAGCCTCACTACATCTATTCTCCCAGAGAGCTGACACGCTGGAAGCTGGCTTTAGCGGAGGCACTTGAGGGTGGCACAAAACACGAATCCGAGGATGTCCAGAAGAAAGCCTCTGGCGAAATGAATTGGGCGGGGGCCGAACAGCTAGAAGCTGCAACTGACAGCACGGATGTTACCGTCACTCAGCTTGTGAGGACCTATGCTCACGAGGGGCTCCGTATCTTCAGCGACCGACTGGTCACAGAAGCAGAAAGAGAAAAGACAGATGCAATGCTCGATGGCATAGTTATAAAGTGAGTTTATTTAGTTGCTGGTACCACCTCTCTTTGCACAACTTCTTTATCCTCTTGCTCATGCAGCCTTCTTATCCTGTTTGTCCTTGGTGCAAAGACATTGGGTTTCTTTTTCCTCACTTTCCCGCCCTTGCTCCTTGAGCTGCCAGCTTGTTCTATTTTCATTCGGTTGTACGTCTGTTATTTACACCAAAGTGTTCTTGTACGTGCTGGTCTTGTATTCTATTCACAATGCAGTTGTGATTGTCTCTCAGTATTTCCGCTTTATTCATTATTTTGCCGTCCTTGTGACTGCGTTTCTCATTATTCGTGCGGTTATGACCGTTGGTGTTGTTGGGCGATGACAGCCCGCTCCTCTAGGGGCAGACCGTTTACTAGACGCCGTCAGCACGCGTGCAATATCTCATTATCCCAGGCATCTTCATTCAGGGATTCTGTTAATTAACTTTTACTCTTTACACAGAGCATGCCAATTAAGAAAAGAATGCCAAATGGAACATAGACTTTGTATTCTGTCATTCTTGGTGGTTTTATGTGGTTTGCTCTTTAGGCATTTTGCTGGCATCAGTGAATCCGCGTTGCAGCGGCCTATTCTCTTCACAAGTCTAGCAAGCCGCAAGTACTGCGAGGTTTCTATGGCAAATCTGCGGTCTTTGCTGCAAGGAAGGTTGCGTGTCTTTAATGAAGAGGTGTTTCAGGTGCAATTGGTGTTTTTCGATGAAGTGCTTCACCACGTGGCCCGGATTGACAGAGTGCTAAGACAGCCCCTGGGGCATTTGCTGCTCGTGGGCGCATCAGGAGCAGGGAAAACAATTCTTACCAAATTTGTCGCCTGGATGAATGGGCTTAGCATATTCCAAATAAAAGCAGGCAGAAACTACTCGACGGAATCGTTCGAGCAGGATCTCCGGGTAGTGATGAAGCGCGCGGCTCTGAAAGATGAAAAGATTGCATTTGTTATTGACGAGTCCAACGCTTTGGGGCCTGCATTCCTGGAAAGGATGAACGCTCTTCTTGCTTCTGGTGAGCTGCCAGACGGACGTTTTGGCCTGTGCCGTTGGGACATGTTGGCGTTAGTGAACAGCTTGTTCATTGTCACATGCCACTGTGCGCCGTGAAGAATTATGGATTTTGTGCATTGTGATTTCCTCTTTTGCGTTCACAGGAGAAGTGCCTGGGCTGTTTGAAGGCGATGAATACACGGCCCTTATCAACGAATGCAAGGCAGCTTACGGAAGCGAGTACTTGGGAAGCGGAGAGTCGTCAGAGCTGTTTTCGCGTTTCACGAAACAGGTCCAGAGAAACTTGCACATTATCTTTACAATGAATCCTGCAAACCCAGACTTCCACAACCGGCAAGCGACCTCCCCAGCCTTGTTCAACAGATGCGTCATTGATTGGTTTGGAGACTGGGCTCAACCTGCCATGGAACAAGTAGCCTTTGAGTTCACGGATTCCGTTCAGTTGTCGGCTGAGGGTTTCACGCCGGAGGCAACTGTTGGTGCCAAGACAATCGCCAACATTGGGAACGAGCAACTCAGTGGGCAAGATGAAGGAGCTGTTGGGGACGCAGACGACAACGCGCGCCGTAGTAGGTTGGCCACGGCCATTGTCTCTTTTTACTACACCGTCGCTAAGAGCAACGCTACGCTTGCAAAGAGCGGACGCAAATCGAACTTTATGACACCTCGCGATTTCCTTGATTTCCTGCATCACTTCCGAGGAATTGTTGCTGAAAAGAGCGATGCCAGTGGGGAACATCAACACCACCTTCAGGCTGGACTCCAGACTCTTGCACAAGTTGAGCAGCAGGTTGGGGAGATGCGTACAGAGCTTACAGAGAAGGGACAAGTGCTCACAGAGAAAAACGAAGAAGCTGAACGAAAGATGCAGCAAATGATCGACCAGCAAGCAGAAGCAGAAAACAAAAAGAAGGTTGCTGAGGTTCTCGCCCGCAAGCTGGACGAACAGACGGGCAAAATCAAGGAACGCAGGGAGGCAGTCGAAGCCCAACTGAGTGAAGTTGAGCCGCTGCTCAAAGAAGCTGCGGAAGCTGTTACAAACATTCCCAAGAAGAGCCTTGATGAACTCAAAAGTATGGCAAATCCACCAGCCATGGCAAAGCTTGCGGTGGAGGCAGTGGCCGTCCTCATCACAGATGCTGGTGATAAAGCTGTCACTTGGGAGGATGCAAGGAAGATTCTGAAGGGCACGGATTTTATCACCAAGGCAAGGCAATGTTGTGTGCTGAGCCTGCTGTTGCCAGTGTGTTAGCAGTTGGGCGTTCTGTTTGCGGAGAGGTTCACCAAAGTAAATAGGTGTTCTGTAGCATGGTCAGGCTCCGTGAGGGTGGACTCACTCCCCGAAGCACGTTTGTAAACGCTTACGTAATATTGTTGTATATTGTTGTTGGCCGAAATATACTATATTGTTGTTGGCTCCACCCTGCAGGTATAAGAACAAAAGCAGCAGTTTTTTTGGTCCTCCAGGGGCTTTTAGATTCGGTTGATAGCTGATTTGGCTTTTGCTTTGCCTTTCATGCAGATTCTAAACTTCGATTGCACCTTAGTCAGCGCGGCGACTCGGCGAAGGATTCAGGCAAAGTTCTTGACAGGAGACTGGGATATTGACAGGATCAACAAAGCGTCTCGTGCGGCGGGACCGCTGGCACAATGGGTCGAGAGCAGCGTGAAGTTTGTTCTTATTAGCGAGCAGGTAGAGCCACTGCAAACAGAAATCGCTCAGCTGGAGACGGAGGCTCAGGAGAACGAGGCCAAGCTCCAGGAGCAGCAATCCATCATCACGCAACTGGAGGGCAGGTTGCAGCAATACAAGCAAGACTACGCCCAGCTTATCAGCCAGGTGCAAAGCATAAAGCGAGAAATGGAGGAGGTTCAGAAAAAGTGTGCAAGGTCCATGTCGTTGTTGGAAAATTTGGGTTCTGAGAAGAGCCGCTGGTTTGAGCAGCTGGAGCAGCTCAAACTCGCTGCTCAGACATTCATCGGCGACAGTTTACTTGCAGCTGCATTCTGTGCATACCTTGGCTTCTTTGAATATGCAGATCGACACCGGCTGCTTGATGAGTGGAGGGCAGTGCTGGGTAGGGAGTGCATTCGGTGTCGAGCCGATCTGTCGTTTGTTGATTTCCTCTCTACACCCTCGGAAAGGCTCCAATGGGCTGCGCATTCTTTGCCGCCCGATGATCTCTCTGTTCAAAACGCAATTATCATGAAGAGGTTCTTGCGCTACCCTCTCATTATCGACCCGGCTGGTCAAGCCATCAACTTCCTGACGTCTTTCCTTTCCTCCAGCAAGCTGACAAAGACATCATTTCTGGACGCAAATTTTTTGAAGAGCTTGGAAAGCAGTCTGCGATTTGGCTCAACGCTGGTGATTCAAGACGTTGAGAAGGTCGATCCCATTCTAAATCCCGTGCTTAACAGAGAAACGCACAAGCTAGGAGGGCGCGTGCTGATAACTGTTGGCGACTCTGAAATCGATTTGTCGCCGGCCTTCTCTATGTACCTTGCAACGCGAGACCCCACAGCACAGTTCACGCCTGATCTCTGCAGTCGTGTGACCATTATCAATTTTACCTTGACGCCGTCTTCTCTCGTAAATCAGTGCTTGAATCTTATCCTAAAGAGTGAACGACCAGATATTGACAAGAAACGGTCAGATATGCTCAAGCTTCAGGGAGAATTCAAGGTGAAAATACGTGAGCTGGAGGACGCGCTACTTCTCGCTCTGTCAAACGTTGAAGGGAACATCTTAGATGATGACTCGGTGATGTCTTCAATGGAAATGCTTAAGCGGCAGGCTGCAGAAGTCGCAACAGAAGCGGCGCGCACCGAGCAAGTTATGGCAGAGGTAGACCAAACCAGCAACATGTACCTGCCTTGGGCTCTTGCAGCGGGGCGCATTTACTTCACTCTCCTTAACCTCTCGTGTGTTTCCCCCGTCTATCAGTACGACCTCCGTTTTTTCTTGGGTAAGACTTTTACTGTACCACCGAAAATTATCGCACATGCAACCATCCGTAGCTTTACTGCATTCCACACACAGTGCCATTTAGAGGGACTTTTTGTTTATTATGTTTGCCCGCTGCTGGCTTGCCACGTGTAGGTCGAAACGCCTACCTTCACTTGGAACACATATTGCGCTTGGTGTGTCAGTGGTGCCGTTTTGCGTCTTCGCGGGTGTGTTCCTTTCGTAGGAATTTTGAATGAAACTCTGACGCGCACCTCGGGGCTCAGCGACTTGAAGGCTACAGAATACGCTGAAAGGATGGCTATCCTTTTGTCTGGTCTCTTCAAAACGACCTTCAAGCGGGTAGCGTACGGTTTGGGGTACGCTGACAGATTGGTATTCGCGTTGCAGTTGTGCTTCATTCGGACGGAGCTAGACTTGGGTTGCCCATTAGATTTGCCTGAGATGCAGCTGCTTCTCCAGGGGTTTGTAGAAGAACATGGAGCTGCGCAGCCAGCGTCTTGGACAGAAACTCTGGATGGCGAATTGACGGCCGAACAGATGAAGGCTCTTCAGAAGCTTCTTGCACTTCCCTGCTTTGCCACCCTCCAGGAGCATATGGCTTCTCACCAACCGGAGTGGATCTCCTTCCTTCAATCCCCAGCGCCTGAAACATGCTTCCCAAGTGACATCTTCGCTGACGCTCCCCATCCCCAGGGTGATCAGAAGATCGGCTGTGAAGGCACTGCCAAGTTAGGCGAGTGGATTGTTCGCATCCGTGAGGTCCTCCTTTTGAGGGCACTTCGATCGGACCGCGTGACCGGAGTTTTAATGGAAATCTGCGAACTTGTTTTGGGACGAGGTTTCCTTTCCGTTCCAGAGCTGACACAAGATGTACTGAAGGAAGCGGTTGAGCAACAGGCAAGCAGTACGTCGCCTGTTCTCTTCGTGTCCTCTCCCGGGTCGGATCCCAGTGGCCTCATCACCCAACTCGCGGCTACCGTACAACAGCCGCTCAGCTCGGTTGCTATGGGCAGTAAGGAAGGGTTTGAACTTGCGGATTCAGCCATTGCCAAGGCCACGCGACAGGGGACTTGGGTATTGTGTAAAAACGTGCATCTCTCGCTGAAATGGCTTCATGACCTAGAAAAGAAGCTGCACCGTGGGCAAGCTCATGCAAACTTCCGCCTGTTCCTTACGATGGAATACAACCCGAAAGTACCAGCCACGCTAGTGCGTGTTTCTTGTACCTTTGTGTTTGAGCCTCCTCTTGGGATCAAAGCATCTCTTTACAGGTCGTACGCCATGCTCTTCGGCGCCAGAGGTTTGCGGGGAGCGGCTCGTAGTGGAGGCACCCCTCAACCGGTGCAGGCCCCAGCTGCCGCTCGTTGCCGACTACAGTTCCTAATGGCGTTCCTGCACGCCATTATCTTGGAGAGGCGGAGATATGCCCCTGTGGGGTGGTGCAAGCTTTACGAGTTTTCAGAGGCTGACCAGAAGTGTGCGCTGAGTGTTGTAGATTCGTGGCTCGCTGCAGTTGCACAACGAGGCGACACCATGTGTGATCATGTGGCGCCAGAGAGACTTCCTTGGCCTGCAATACGAACGCTCATAGTCCAAGTTTGCTATGGAGGACGGCTGGACAACGGCGTAGATGAAAGGTGGGTACACTTGGGTGTCAATATCTCCGTAGGCAGCAGTACTTTTTGTACATTAGAAACCACATACCTCGGTATTCATTAACCGGCGTTGTTTTTTCTCAGCTATGCCGTATGAATGCCCATTGCGCTTGTCACAGGGTCCTACGATCGTTTGTGGAATACCTGTTTCGGCCGGAAGCGTTTGAGTCGAATTTCCCCCTCAACATGCCGGCTGCGGTGACGGGAACAGGAGGGAAGGGCTCCGAGTTGCTGCTTGCTCCGACTGAGCTTTTCAAGACGCACGAGCAATACTTGGAATGGATCGACTCACTTCCACCGCGAGACATGCCAGAATGGATTGGCTTCAGCTCTCGCGCGGAGTGGCTGTTGGCTTCTAGACAAGCTCATTCCTGCATCGCAAATTGGTCGACGTTACTGCTACGCGGTAAGGAAGAGGCTCTTGATTTCCACTCTATTTCTGAACGCATTTTGGAAAAGGGCCAAAAGGATCAAAAAAGTGTCGCAGCAGTCGACGATACAGGAAAGACAGAGGAGGTTCCACAGGCAACATCGTGGCTAACGTTGCTCATCCCCGTTATCCAGACATGCATTGCCTCTTTGCCGGAAAGCCTTCCTGTATTGAAGCGAACAGAAGAAATGGTGCAAAATTCTATGTTCCGCTGCTTCGAGCGCGAATTAGTCGTCGGTGCAAAGTGCGTCCATCGCTAACTTTTTATCATGAGCCAAAAACAGGAGCCAGCAGCAACACAGACCTCATCCGGTAGACATTGACTTTCTGGGTTGACACGACACGTATGATGCTATTGCAATGATGTATCGGTTGTATTTTGCCTTCAGGCTCTGTAAGCAGATTCGTGAGTCGCTTCACGAACTACTTCTGGTCTGCAAAGGCGAACAGAAAATAACCAATTCGCTACGTGATCTGGCAGCTTTAATCTCTTCCTCGAAAGTTCCTCCGGAGTGGAGTCAGGTTTACGTCTCCTCACAAGAGCTGACTGTGGCAGAGTGGCTGGAGGATTTCAACCACCGATTGACGCAGCTCTCAGTTGTGGCTAGAGAATTCGGCACTGTAGACAAGGATGTAGATGTGAAGGCGGCGCTAACTTTGCTCTCCCGCCAGTGTGATAATGGAGAGCTGACGCAGTGGAGGATATGGTTAGGAGGACTTTTCTTCCCTTCCGCATATCTGACAGCGACGCGACAAGCAGTAGCTCAGGCAAAAAACTGGTCGCTGGACGACCTTGCAGCGGAAGTTATTGTCGGATCCGTCGAGGCAAAAGATGATCAGTCATTCATCATCACGGGATTGACCGTAGAGGGAGCAGCGTGGAATGCAAGTGAAAAGGTTAGCCGAGCACTGCGAAGTGAAAGTTGCACCATGACTCACCAGGGCAGCGCCATTATGGCAGCATTGCCTACTTTGACTTAGCAGTAGGTTGGCTCGGCTTCTCTGATATCTTTCTCAGTGTTTGGACGTCACCGACGCACTGGGGTCTACGTTACCACCGATGGTCATGCGCTGGTATCACAAAGATGAGGGATGCAAGTTCAAGCAAGCGAACCAGACGTATATCCCAGTACCTCTCTTCTTGAATCGCGCTCGAAAGTGAGTCTACACTTAGTGCACAGGCGTAGCCCATCACATCAACAAATGCAGTGTTATTAGCTTTTTTGGTGACTGGCCAGCTGAGAGACGTACTGCAGATCCACAAGTTCGTATTTGCTCGCATTACTGCTTTTAACAGGGACGTCGTGACGTTCGTCGATCTTCCATTCCTAGAAAAGTACCCGTCATCGGTCTGGATACAGCGGGGTACCGCCGTTCTCTTGTGGAGTAATTTCTAGCCCCAGGGACCTCGCGGATTTTCTCACCTAGCAGAGTGTAGGTTTCCTGCTGGACAAGGAATTTTATAGGCGACGTGTACTAAGCTTCTTTCTTGGCATTGCTTTTCTCTCGAAATCATTCAACTTGCTTATTGCCCTTTACCTACCGTAAGGGCCAGTGAAGGCTCTAAACCGGTTCACCAGTATCGGCCTGCCAACTAAGGGGCAAGCTTTCGCTGGCCTTTCTCACCGGCTAACAACTTTGCAGCGGACTTAACATATTGGCGTATTGACTACATTTGTCTTCCTCCATGAATTCTCTTTTAGTCTTTGTACACGTTTTTATATAACAGGATACAGTGGGATTAGGACCTTCAAGGTCCAAATAGTAACCAAGCACTATTTGGGAACACAAAGCCATGTACTTGAGCTACGGGGCTACCGTCTGCAAATCACGTACAGCCAAAAAATGTGTAAGTTCTGGGAAGATATAACGATTCAACATCATAGGCGGCTTTGCTGTTTTTATCAATTTTTACTTCGTAGTATGGCATATCTATTATTCATCGTCAGCGACTTCACATTTTTGCCACTCGAGCATTCAGTTTTTTAATCCGATGTTTGAACTCTCAAAGTCACAACGCCGGCCAGAAGGCTTGGTATGGCAGCAAGTACAATCTCAAGACACATCGGAAGTTCGTAATTCGTAAAGGCGCGACCGTATATGTCCACAAAGCTCAGGTTTTTGTGTTCTGGGCTTCCGCCTCATCCATTTCTTTATTCGACACTCCTAAGTAATGCAGAAGCCCAATAGCCAACAGGATCACTATCACAGCGATAGCCGTTTCGCGCCATTATCGATTGCGAATTTCCGTGTTTTCTTCCTCTATGGGAAGCGTTTCGATGCCTGGCACCTCCGCTCTGAGTACCGACGTACGTTGTTTGTTCTGGCTATTGGGGCAATTCTATGTAACAACCACCGGACACATGCAATACCGGCCACGCACATTAACCTGTTATAAGTGCAGTCCTAATGTAGGCAAAACTGAGTGCTAGTACTACACAGCTAACAACAAACACATTAGTCAATCTCCTAAACTATATGCCTACATGCCCGATTGGATAGAGCAGCACTAGCTAGCCATAGCTAGCTGTACGCTTGGAAAATCCTCTTCCCCTTCTCCAGCTAATAATTCTACCAAACCCTCGCATATCGGTGGAGACTCTTGGTCATTGCCGTCATCCTCTTGTCCTCCACCACTTGCCAGCCTGCGCCTCCTGAGCCCTGAAATCGTCCTTCTGCTCCTCGGCAAGAAACACCGCCATGCATGCGCAATAAGCAATATAATGCCTGCCACTATAAAAACCAACGCATATATTTGCATGTACAGGCCCAAGTTTAAGAAAAATCTGTTGGCATTCCTGGTGGAAGTTCTGTGGAACTCTACAGAATGTGAATGAAGAAGAGGAGGCGGCTCCTGCTCAATCGGTTCCAGCCTTTGAGGCGGCGCGACACCCTGCATTCTGCCATAAACTTCGTAGGCAAGTCAAGCTCGACAAATGACGCATATGCCTTGGAGAGTAACATATCTCTTGTTGCACGCAGGCCCCTAGGAGGCCGTTCTCCCGACAAAGGGACGCCAGCTCATTAGGCTCACAATGAATACCAAATTTGGAAAACCATATAAATTCCGAACCTCTTGCCAATTGACTCAAACATTGAATGAAAAAGCTTGCGAAAGACATCAGGCTTCTTTTCTAGTGCTGAGTTGAACCACTAAGCTGGAGTGTCATGAGACACGCCTGAGTTTACAACCTTTCTATATTGACCAATCGAGTGGCGATTTTATTGCATGTAACATTAGTGGGGGTGTCATGTCCATAGACTCAAAAGAAAGTTTTCGGTTGCCTCGGTTTAACTGAAGAAGTATCAGTGTGTGGGGTTCCAGCTAGCAGGAACAAATCTAGACCATGAATTTTCCAACTTTCTCGTGCTCAAAAACCAATGGCTTTTATAGAAACCTGTTTGTGTTTTGTGTTTTATTTTTTATGACGTTTCGGCCGTCGGCAGACTAAGGCTGGAGCCTGTGAACCTAGTTCCGCTATTATGTTGGTGCACATCCTGTCACATCGATATCTGTTGTGTCTATCCTTTGCTTTAATGCCAGCCGTTTGCATTTTATTTGCTAGAATTGTAAATGGCCGCCGAATTTTAAACGTGGTACTTTGTTGCTTCCCGAACTGCCATATTCCTCGGAACTTTTGCAACAAGTCAGCATCTGAAATAACAGGGATAAAGGACAAAATGATAAGGGATCGGAAACACAGGTCTCAATTACTGAGGCTAAGGCATGAATGGAGGGGCTAAGTACCAAAACAAGCTTCAAGGTCTTAGGGACACTTGTGGGGACTAGGTCACCTCTGGGGGACTTACTGTGAGAAACTCCCTTATGCCTCACTGTATAGACGAGTTGGCCCCTTGAAACTGTTTATGGGAACGGAGCAAAAATGCGTGAGTCTTCGATTGGAATGTCACCCA
>NPHX01000306.1:273019-298072 GCA_002271815.1 Eimeria falciformis
AATCTCTCGACTTGCCGAAAAATCCGACGATCCTCAAATATTATCTTGTATCCTTGAACAACTTGTTCTATTCCTAATGTCTGCTTGTATGCACCCTTAACAGGCCTCTCGCTATGGCCTCAATCCCTCGATGCAACCCCATGCAGTCCCCATCGCTGAGCGCCCTCGCAGACCAATGGTCATAGGCCTAAGGCTACGCCATAGGCTGAGCTACGGCAAGGGGCAGATCAAAAGAGAGGTCTGTGTAACGGAAATTACTCTTTACGATGCTGTCAAATGGCATATTCTAATACTTTGTGGCCTCCACCCAGCGAAACCGCTACTGCATACTGCAGGAGTTGGGATGTTACACCTGGCGATTTTGTGCGAGGGTACAATTACTTGTCATATTTAAAAAGATTCAAGAACGTCCTGCATCCTCCTGACCTCCACATGCACCAGCACGCTCTCTTGAGGCGGAAAAAAAAATAGATGACATAGGAGTCTATAGTGCAAGCAGTATGCAAGGGGCAGTAGCAAAAGAGCTGGTGGCTTGCTTTCGGCTAGGTGGCTTGCCTGCCATATAACAACCGCTATGTGAGGGGGGCGCATCTCAGCTAGCGGCGGCAGCAGGAAGCTGCTACAGCTCCAGTTGAAATTTTACTGGCAGTAATGTAAAATTCAGCAACTCTAGCCCCTCTGACCCCCACATCCCGACGCACAACGAGGCAGCACTTTAGTTCCAAGCCAGGCAAAAAGAGGCGTTTTCTGGTTCACTCCAGAAACCACAAGAGGCGGTTGTTTCGTTCGCGTTGCCGGTACTGCTGCTGCAGCTGCTTCTTTTCCACATATCCATCGTTGCTTACCCCCCACCAGAGACGTTCGAGCTCTGTTGCTGCTGCCGCATTTCCAGCACCAGTGGTCACTGTGCCTGAGGGGCCAGCGTCAGCTCCCACTGAATCATCTTGCATGCCGAAGACAGACGCAGCAGCAGCAAGCGCTACGGACACCCCAGGCTGCGGTTCATCTGCCGTCACCAAAACAGCAGCAGCAGCAGCAGCAGCTTCTACCTGCATACTCCTGCTGCATGCAGGCGCGACGGGTGTGGTGCATCTTCTCGCAGCGCTTGCTGCCGCTGCTTCTTGACTGTGTACTACAGACCCCAAACCCCAAAACTTGCAGTTCGTGCCAATACGCAAAGAATGTTGCAACCACAAATCCGCTGCCCTCAGAGCCTCATCAGACTCAGCCGTCAAGTCTGCCGCATGCGTTGCATGGGCAGACATGTACAAGGAAACGTCGTCTCGGGCTTCACGCAGCCTGTGGAATAAACGACAAAACAAGCGAATGAAAAACAGCCACCAATGGAGAGCCATAGACGGAAAATGTCTCTTAAAATGTATCAAATGATATAATCTAGTTTTTTGTAGTCTACATAACAAGTATGGCGTACAGTGCAGTAAAACTTCGAACGGTAACATAAAATCTCATGCGGCACTAGCAGTAAACGCAACAGCAATAGCATCAGCAGCCAAATAAAATACAGCAAATCTCTCACTGAGAATGTAGACATGCGACTGCTTCCACGTAGCTCTCCCTTTCCTGCTGTAGCCCCTCCGCCAGCCTGATCAGCTGCTGTTGCTCCTCGACACTCTTCTGCAGCAAATCTGGGGAAGGATATGTCCCTGCTGCTACACATGCATGCAGCTGCTGAAGCCAACCATAGGGTCCTTCTGCGCTGCTACAGCTGCTGCTCGCTGGGATGCCGTTGGTCTCCATCTGCTGCTGCATGCTGCTGCTGCTGCTGCTGCTGTTCCAAATCAACGCGCGGTCTTGGGGGCTTGCTGCCGCATCTGCTGCCTCTGCTGCCTCCTGCTGCTGCTGCTGCTGCACCCGCTCCTGCTCAGAATGCTGCAGCGCCTGTGTCAGCTGCTGCTGCCGGCGTTCTAGGTCCTGCAGAAAAAGCAACAAAAAGAAGCAAACAACAAGACAATCGGTAAAAATGGCTCTTCACTGTTGCCCCAGTGGCCTCGACGGTAAGGACAGCTTCTGCCATCAAACCAGCCCTTACCATAAACACGCAACACTAAGCTGTTTGTCCATACAGCTGGCGCCAGCAAAAGCAGCAGCAACAGCGGTGAGCAGCTGTAGCAGCAAAGGGTTCCCCTCTTACTTTTAGCTCTTCCTTTGCTGCACCGAATGCAGCCTTATAAAGATCTCGCTCTGCCAGGAGTTGTTGCAGCAGCTGCTGCAGCTCGCCGCTGCCTGCGGTTGTTTCTGCCGCAGCAAGCGCATTGATGAGACCCCTCAGATCACCCCCAATCGAGCTGCCGCTGCAGGCGCTGCTGCTACTGCTGCTCCTCTGCACCTGAGGAGCAACGGCACGGACTGTTGCGGCTGCTGGTGGGAGAGAGGTGCCCCTGCAGTCGCTGCTGCTGGACTCTTGTGCCACCTGGGAATGAGGGAGAGCAGCAACATGCAAGCAAAGGCGGTGATTCTGCTGTGGCACGTGCAGCTGTGGCCGTTGGTCGCTGTGGGAAAGAGTAGAGGCACCGGAGCAAGGGGTGCTGACCCTCTCGGGTAAAATCTCGCAGCCTGGCTTTGACTGCTGCATGTCCTGCTGTTGAGACTGTTGCTGCTGCTGCTGCTGAGAAGTATTATTCTGCTGATATTGCTGGTATTTGTGCCGTAGGGATCCCTCGGATCCTGAAACGCATGTTGAAGCGCCGGCATCTGGGGCCGGCTCCCAGGCCGGCTTGAGCCGTTGCGACGTCGCTGATGCTGCTAAAGCTTTGGCTGCTGATAAGCCTTCTGCTGACGTTACAGCCTCTGACGGAAGATTTATTCCTTGACAAGGCTCATCCATTCTTGCCTGCTGCACCTCAGGGGTTGCCTGCCGATGCTGCTGTAGTGGTGGCAAATGCTCCACAAAAAACTCAGTCAGCAGCAGCAGCAGATAACCCTGATGGTACTGTTGCTTCGGCGGGACACTCACAAGGTCAGTTCCACCAGCAGCTGCAGGAGGGGACGGAGCATGAGCACACGTTGGTGGGGTGTACGAAGCAGTGGCTGCATCAGCGCCAGCCACAGAACGTGAAACAGGACATCCTATTGTGTACTGTACAAATAAATTGCAAAATACAAAAACTCATTAGCACCGATTCCGAGTTGGCGCCCCAGCAGTTCATTCATGGGTCATGATGTAGGTTTTGGACAAGATGATCACTCATCTGTCGGCCTTCCGCTTGGCATTTGCTACTGTCTTACTCAATAAGAATAGCCGGTGATATAAAATAATATATATCTGTAAGTGTTGAGATTTTAAGGACGTCGAGGGCTGAAGCTCCGAATGAGAGCAGCGAAAGAATATGCTGCGAAAAGGCGCAGTCGGAGGCCCCCAGCCAACAGGGAAACAAACCCTTTTTTATAACTCCGCAACGAAATGGGAATGGATAAATTCACAATAAAATATTAGTACTGGTTGCATTGCTTTTCTAGTGTGTTGGTACAGAAGTCTGGAAAATATGATCGTTGGCTCTGTTGGAATCGTCTTGTTGAAGCCCCTAAGACGTGTCGCTACACCCGACTATATTAAATAATTCAAGTTTTCTGGTGGGACCAATACCCTACGCGGTTGTTTTTGGTGCCAGCTAGTTGTGAAGCCTAGAGGTCATAAAAGTTTTCGGTAGAAAAAAGCTCAAATTCAAAAAAGAGAATATCGAACAATTGGTCCCAGTAGCACAACTCAAGCGAGAAGACTTGAGACAGCAAGTCATACGCTCCCTAGGAGACGGTGACCAAGTGACGTCGGCAGGAGCGCACGCTGAGCTACTCAAAGCCGTTAACGAAATTGGCACCGCGGTCAATGACCTAATAGTGAAACAAGTTAGGAGATATGAGGGTTTTACGACAAACGCCATAAAAATTCCTATTAAGCACATCTTATTAAATACGGAATCTACACTTCAGCAGGCTAAGCCTCTGGTATATGGCTGTGACCTTGAGTTGTGGGGTGGATTATGGTCTCGGCGAGAACTAGCTGAGTGTTTCCACAGATTACCCCACTATTGAGAATAAACTTATTTATAATCACTAATGGGTAAGGGGGAGGCAGCACGTTGGGTACAGCCCATTACGGCAGTGATCAAGACGTTTCATGACCTGCTCGACAACGAAATCTCAGGTGGTCTTCCGCTTGCGAGGGCGATCGATCACACAATCCCATTTGGCCGCGGTATGAAGGTTGCAAGAATTGTTTCGCGGAGTTCTATCAGAAAAGCGGTCGAGAAGATGAGGGAGCAGCTTCTTGGCATATTGGCTAAGAAGTGGATGAGCAGGCCCCCATAGAACCTCCCCAATTCAACCCAATATTGAAAAAATCGTTTTCTAAAGGGCATTATGCGGTTATGCGGCCGGGATAGGGTGCATGATCTTTTCGTGGTTGCTCAGAAAGTCCTCGGCAGCGCAAACCCCCAACGACAATTCCCTACCTAGGCTTTGTCAAAGGTCCTAAAGTAATTGATGCCAACACCCTATCCCCTCACACGATCAGGTAGATGGTGAATAAGGCTCGGAACCGCTCTCAGATATACTGTGCCCTTTGCGACCCTCAGCACTCAGCCTCTCAAGCGTAAGTTTGTTTTAATGATTTCCAACATAGTCAAAAAATCCTTGAACAATTTCTTCTATTTCGGATAACTGGGCGTATGCACTTCATTTTAAGCCCTCTGTAGGGTCTAAGGTCGTCTTAGCTCCCTTCTTCAGTCCCCACCAACGGGACCCAGGCGCCCAAGGCACGTGAAATATCAGCTTAAGACGATGTGGATCCCTCCAGGTCTCTTAACTACTTATACTAAGGATGAGAACAGCACTTAGGATGGGCTGCAGGCACACAGGCTGTTCTAAAACCTCTTGTCTAGGGAACCCGAAAACTAATGATAGGGGTATTTCAGAAGCCGTCATTTGATCCAGAATGCCCAGTCCCTAGCTCTTTTTGCGCTGGTCCTCCCTCTTTCCAGTCCCGACCACAGATATTTCATTTGTAGTTGTAAGATAGAGGTAGAAACCTCAACTGAGAACGGGTTGTTGTTGGGGACCCAAGTCCGGAGCACTGGAGGTGTGCAGCTTACAAGTACTGGCACGACGGCAAAGGCTACCAGTATTATCGAGCCACGGGTGAGCGTGGAATCGGGCTAAAATGTTGGGGGACGGCAGCTAAGGGGTGGGAGAACTACCTTACCTCTTAAACTCCGTCCATCTCGGAACTGGATTCCCCAGCTATCGCATTTTTCTCTCTGCAGCCAGACCCATCAGACAAATCTCACCACTTCATCAATCGCGTATATATGGTTAACGCGTCAATCGTCTTTTCTATCCCAAAAGCACCAACGGGCTTCTCACGAAAACCGCAGCGCAAACCACACGGCCACAGCTACTCTCATTTGAGACTGAATAGCCTATTCGAAGCCAATAGAACTGTTCAATTGGGCTGCCGCCCTACAGCCAATTCCTACGGGAAAGATCGGCCCTACACAAAGTATCGTCTTCCAGACTCGATTTTCCGCCAAGCTTCCGGAAACTTCTCAGGCCAACATGACCCGACTTGAAAAGTGTTCACATTTGTTCCCTTGGTCGAACAACAAAACCAGGCAGGGCTCAATGTTCAAGCAGGCACTACGGCGACTCACCATCATTAGCGGCTTTCATTGCGCAAGAAACTCAGAGTCAACTGACCTCTGAAATATCTCCTCTCGCCCTCTCCCCTGTTTGCTCATTTCCACACCTGAAAGACGCCAAAGAGAATTTAGAGCCCCCAGTCCTGAAATCAATATGCTTTCTCCGCCCAGTTTTCTGACATTTTTCCATGAGATCGTATGACTGGGGACAGTTCTACGTGATGGATGACGGCCCTAGTGCAGCTGGTCAGGCATTACAGAGTGTGGGTTAGTAAAACATTTAATAATAACAGAAAAATATATGCATAACCCTGCCAGCCATATATAACCTGAGGCACTAATTAGGAGAAGTCTATTGCCATAGTTGACACGCCAGGACTGCTATACTAAACAACGTCATCACCAGATGCGCTGAAAAGCATGCTTTATGCTGGTACAAGTAGAAACGGCTTTCGGTGCACCAGATATCTGTGACAAGATGCAGTTCGTTCCCTGAGTAGATGGGCGGTGTTGATCTAAAGACTTCAGCCTCATTCAAGCAATTTATTATATTATTGACTAAACTTCACACATTTTTGTTTCTCACGCGTGCCAAGGCAGCATTCGCAGTAAACATCGGGTCTCTCATAGATACGACAAAAGCCATATAGGCCAACCAGCAAAACATCCGCTGGAACCAAATAACATTCGGGCTGCGGCACAGGAGTGATAGTGATATTGCACTGGACACCCCTCGCATGCAAACAGCGAGAGTGCAGCAAAGGCTGTTTTTCTCTGTTGAGCCCACTAACAGGTGCGTATGGTACAATCATAAGATTTCACTCTTTCGAGAAAATCAGCACGGCAACAGTGGCCCTGCGAATATCCCGGAAAACTGTTCACCCATCAAGATCGACACGGCCACGGTCCTTAACGGTCCGCTCCAAGCTTCCACTTTCTGCTCTTTCACGCGTTGCAGTGAAAAAGTAAGGGCAATACGAACGGTGAGGTGCCAGCATAAACGGCAGCTAAAGTCCCGAACTCCTCTGCAGAGCAGTTAGCATGCTACGAGGGGCTATCCTTTGTGCCTTCGCTGTCGTCATTGTTATTGTTGCCATTGGCGTTCCCGCTAAAATCCTTCCAAAGCTTCTGCGCGCGTCCTCCTGCAGTTGCAGCCGCGGTGATGGCGGCGGTGCCTAAAGCAGCCCAATCCGCCGAAGCTCTGCAGACACATCAACAAAAAGCCGAGCCAACAGTAACTAAGACTTTAAAAACAAAACTTGCTATTAAATTACAATCGGAATGTTTCATCAGCAGGAGTGATCGATCGCACTTTTGGAGGACGGCAACCGTAGCATTTGAGAGGCGTGCAAAAGTCGCTGGCGCCTCGCGAACAGACGCCAGCGACAACGACCATCTGCATAGCCACACACCCGGCACCCCGCCAAGCGCACTAAGACGATACAATAATAAGATGCGGTTTCAGTGCGTTATATTGTCTAAAGATTGGAATGCCACCCACATAGACATAACGCCCTGCGAGAGTTATGTATCTTGCGTGCTCCTTTCCCCATGCACTCACGTTTCGGAGGCAATCCGACGAAAGGCCTCCACGTTCCCGAAGGTCCCCTGGAGATTCCTCAGCGCTGCTAAAGGAAAACCAGCAGACGCTGCTGGACAGAAAGACAGACACACACGGCAGGTGTAAAAGCTGATTCAAGGGACAACGAGGGTAACACGCTTGAGAAACAGAAGCTGCATCGGCGGCTGCTCCTGATGGTGACAGCAGCAACAGCTAAACAGAGGCACACAGCAGCAGCAGCAGCTAAACAGAAACACACAGCAGCAGTAACAGCTAAACGGAGACGCTGATGCTGCAGATAACATAATTTGAGGCTTACCCGTTAAAGAAATATTATTGTGTTGGTGCTCGCCAGCATCACCTTCCTCGACATCTGTCAGCACCAGGACAGGGTTGGATCCAGCTGCTTCTGGCGCGGTTGTTCCTTTTGCCACTGCTTGCTGCTGACTGTTTCCGGTAGACTTCGTTAGCCGCATGGGGTGTGGGGCCGACCACAGACTGCGGCATGCAAAGAGATGCGGCGGCGTCGAATGCCATAGCAGCTCACCTGCAACAAACACTCTGCAAATAACAGCATAACTGCTCTCAAAACAACAATACTCCTCATAACCGTTCCCGTATTAACCCCCCAAGGACCTGCTGGGGTGTATGTATCTTACCGAAGCACAAGTGGACCTCCTCCATGTCCTCTTCATCTCGTGATGGTTTGTCCTGCACGTGGTGCATCACTAGAAAATCTCCCTGTATGGTTTTTGCCTCCTTTGCCTCCTTTTCTGTTGGAACTGACGGCGAGAGGAGAGCAGCAAACATATCCCCTGCCTCTCCGTACCCTCCCTCCTCAGCGGCCTCCCCTGCGGTCGCCTCCACTTCTACAGGAGCAACATTATCTAGCACACGCAAAGCAGCATCGGCGTATGCATTTCGCCTGAGAGGAAATGCATTATGGAAAATATCGGTGTTGCTGCGACCATTACCAACAACGGCACCAGCCGCTGGGGGGTCGCCTTCTGCTGGCACAAGAACCACGCTTGAAAACACCGCAGCCCCACGACCCGAGTCACCCAGCCCCAAGCAGCCGCCACGGCCTGCATGCAGCCATCCAACTCCTCGGCAGCGCTGGAGAGTCAACCACACAGGAATCCGTGTTAGATCGGAACTGCCGCCATTTGCCTCTTCACCTGCCATCGTCACCATCGCCAAGGAAGTGCAAAAGAAATGACACAACTCATCCCGCGAGTTGTCAGAGATAATATGCTAGAGGTGTACAGACAGCAGGATAGCAAGCCTCCGCCCCGTACTGTACTAGCGGAGGGCTATGTACCCTCAACGTGCGACTTTGCAGCGCGCCAGAAACTAGAGAACCCCACCGCATACGGTACGTCATTTAGATACGCAATAAAAACGAGTTAAACTTTCCCTAAAAAGCATAAGTACGATGTACTCTGGTGGATAAGCCGTTGTGCTGCGAGTTTAGAGTGCGTTCGGCTACAAACATATATATGCTATTCTTCTATTGCAAATCTAATCATTCATAGTGTTTCCTCAAAGGCGACAACTTTGGAAGCTTGCGGGTTCACTGGCCTTCTCAACAGTCCCCTATCAGATGTGTTAGTGACGGCCCCACTGCATGCACTGAAATCGAGAGGAATATTAAAAGCTCACATTTCTTAATGCCTCATTTCTAGTTGTGATGTGATTGCATTGGTATGAAGGAGAAATTGCTGTGGAATCTGGTGAAAAACACTTCACCAATAGTCCTTACAGTACCATCCATGATTCTATTAGCAGTTTAAGGCGCATACTTCGGCCTCCGATTAAAAGTTATAAGTACTAAAGTGAAGCAATAATTTAACAAGTCAGTCTCAAAAAAGGTTTTTCTGCCAAAGCGTGCCTCCTTCAGGCCATGACAACATCAGCTGTAACACGTTTATGTGTACGTTCAGTCTAACCATAACGCTCGTACTTAAACGTCTGCTTGAAGGCCCCAAGTACTAATACAAAACAATAACTTAAGAATAGCTAGTCCCTAAATAAGTCTGGATTTTCCGGCTTACCTCTGTGAAGCCATTCCAACCTCAGTACAGCCAGAGCGACATGAGTATGCAGCAAAGGTGCAGGCCAGCTGCACCGTGGGCAAGCACGCATCCCTACACAAAATACAAGAAGGTGCACTACTGTTCCTCACATATATAAGTACAACCCTTTCACTCAAAAATAACCTAATACTTTAATTTGGACAGTTTTAAGTGATAACAAACAAGCGATCACTGCAAAATCGAACATGCGTATCAACAAGCTACATCTGCCTCCCTTGTGAGAAACCTCTCTAAATCTCGTTAGATAGAAAGGTTGCCTCCCTAGGAATCACTGTGGGGCCGGGGCAAGGGTGCTTGTCTCCCCGTCGATGTTCTGGAACACCTAGCTACCGCCAACCCCCAACGCCAATTCCCTACCTAGTCCCTGTTCCGTAGCTCAATTTGAATGAGATGCACACCCCAACCCTCACACGATGGGTTAGGCACTGGATAGGCCACAGAACCTCTTTGGCGATCAGGGGAGTATGTGCGACCAACAATGCGTAGCCTCTCAGTACCACAAAATGCTCGGAAATTCGCAATAGTGATGACAGATTCTAAAACAAGTTTTTCTATTTTGTATATCTGGGTCACCCACCCCTAGCAGGCCCTCCTCTTACGCCTTAAAAGCTCCTCGCACCCAGATGACTAAGCAAAAAAATTTCGGTGTCTTTTGAACAAAGCCGTGTTTTGTCATGCTATATTACCTTGACACATAAAAAGCCCGAATACCGCGATGTTTTAACAGCAGCCAAACGACTGCGAGGTCACAGACCTTTCAGTGCAGCCTGGCTGTCCGTCCCTTTGAACCACATGCTTACTTGCCTGTGCTGCTAAACACGCGCTTTCTGGGATAATAACAATTTTCCCCATATTTCTTAGCTTTTATCTACCTAGCGTCGGGTGCACGCCTATGAGGGAGGGTTTCTGACTCCGTCAACCAAAATGCCCTGGATTCGTGTCGTTACTAACAAACCACTACCACCCAGTTCATAGTGAGATGCAACGAACTCAGCCGAAAGACCTGCATGGTCGTAGCTTCTAGATTCTCTATTTAGGCTAAAGTCAATTAACGCGTGGCTTCACTGACCAATTCTCACATCGTTAAATCTATCAGCCCTATGCATTTAGTCAAGAGCTGCTGCGGCGCTCGGCTAGAGCCGCAATCCTGCGAATTTGTAGGTACTGTGTTTACTACACACTAGGCTAGCTACAGTGAAAGACGATTACAAAAAAAAGAGAATGCGTCCATGATTATCTTGCAAGGGGCTGCCGAACAGCTCTCGGTTCAAAGAAATGCGGATCAGGGTCAAATGGAGCTGCCTTCCACCAAAAAGGCACGTAAATGGCCAGCCCCCCAGCTGCAGCAATCGCAATAATGAAGCCATAAAGCAGCTCGTGCTCTATGGGCTCAGCCTGAGCAGGATCGAAAGCCACGTTCAGCTGAGGCTGGACGTGAAATAAGTCCTCTATTTTAGGTATTGCCATGCCATAAAGTACACAAGACAACGTCAGAGCTATCCATGCGAAGAAACGGCACCAGAAGCCGACCCTCCAAGCTTTTCTGTTGCGAAGTCCCGAACCCACATGCAGCAGGAAGGCAACGATGCCAAAAACCATTAGGCATATACACATTCCACCACCAATCCCAGCAGCAACAGAGAGCTTCTCTATGAGCTGCATGTCACCGCAGGTTTCCTGAAGAAGTGTTTGGAGGTCAGTATCCCGTACTTTGCCTCCGGCAATGCAGATGGACCGCGTAACTGCCCGAAGGTCTCCCGCCAAACGTCCATAAAGCGTCTTACACAGCTCTAAAAATTCTGGAGAATCTGAGGAACAATCGACACTAAACTTCGCTCTAACGAGAGTCAATGTCCATGTTAGCGTCTCCCCATTAGCAACCCTCCATTCTTGCTTATACCAAGGAGCAGCTAGGCAGGTGATCACTAGTGCAACAAAGACACAGTCCAGGAAAAGGAGAAGTCGTGTACGCAATGTTACTTTCCTGGGGTGATCCGAGAAGAAGAGACGCCATCTGCTGAAGGATCTTCCCTCGGATCGTCCCATAGCTGGGAAGGCAAGGACTCCGTACACGCCTTAAGAGATACAAACTTTGTTGACAGGGACCACCAACCTTATAAACTTGCCTTATATGGCGGACAGGCAATGACAGATCAATACACTAGGGCGCCGACGGAGTTTGCTGAGGGTCTGAATGAACTGTCCCTATTGCAAATCCGCAGGTGCTTGTCACGTTCCCCAGCGAGACAATTGTTTAATGCCAATAAAATAAATATAAATGGTCACGAGAGACAAATGGCATTCTGCGGTCCTTTACATAAAGCTCCGCCGACGGACCCAGACAAGGGCTCCAGTTAACATGGGACGATGTAAGCTTTCCCCGCATATGCAGAATGGCGAAGAGATCTCCGTCTTCACTCCAATCATTGTTTTAAACTTAAACTTGCCAATTAGAATAAACCCAGTGATGCAAACTCTCCACATATTACAGCGAATCCAAAGGTCACAAACACCCGAACTGTACAGTGTAGGCTGTTTGTCCATTACCAGACGTTCGGGGAATGAGCAGTCTACAATTATGTTGCCTAGGGAACATTTAACATAACTTAACAATATACTTTTAGGAAATGTACTGTGTAGGATTTCCACACAGATCAAGCACTCATTTCCTCAAGAATGGAATGATTGTACTGGGGCATCTTGTAACAGTCTGTAGTGATCCACTGCAGCCTTATACGCCGTTCCCCGCGAGCCCATGCAAACCTTAATTGTGAAGTGTGTAGTATTTCGTGTTATGGTATTGGTTTCTGCTGTAATTGCTCGACTAGGCTTAAAGTTTCGCCTGTGGGTTTCTCCCGTCCTCGTGCACAGCTGAGCACCTTATGGAAAGAAAGTGGAACAAGCTGCAAAGGGGTGTGAACTCAAAGGGATTTCTACTCGTGTGAATGGAAGGACCTAACTGGGCCAGATCCGGCGATGATTGAGTGATTTTGTATGTTTGTTCGCGTTAGAAGTAGTGCGCCTCTAGAGGTGCGCATGGAGCAGATCATCCCCCACTGGTACCAAGTGCAGAAATTCGGGATGCGAATTGTGGATACATACCGGTTGAGGGTTATTCCTGAGGCTCATCGGGCCTTGTACCTCGATTCTAACTGGTCGATTCTGGGTCATTGATGAACAACTAATTCGTTTAACCCCCAGTTTATTTGCTCATCTGCGTCCAGCTCTCCGCTTGTTTTTTCTATAGCCTGCAGCGTCTTTCCAGATTGTCAACTAGCTGTGCTAATGGCCTCTCATGGCAGTGGAAGTGCTAGATCCTGCTTTTGCGACTTAAGTAGTAGGCACCTCCAGCCCCTCCAAATTAGACTATTTCTTGATCGCATGCAGGCCTGCCTTTAGCATTTCCGCTTCTTTTGCCTGCTTCTCGAGCCGAGGCCGCAGGAACGGCTAAACTGCGCTGCAAACCCAGGAGCGATACGTCCAGTTTCCAGGCTGGTAATGCAGTGGACTTCGGCCAGGAAGCCCTGGGCCTCCACCCCGGTCCCCTGTTTGTCAACCCGGCAAGGCTCCGTCTCTCTTCCACAGTCCTGGTCCGCATTTGGGAAGCTCTTACCCACTGGCAGGCTAATGGTGTGCTGGTGGGCAGAGGTGCATAAGGAGAAATACGCCACCTCTCTGCTTGTCGCCCGTCGGTTCTCGTTGAACAGTTGCGCCTCGATGCCGCCCTTGAAGTAGTTAAGGCCACAAATCGCATACTTAGTTCCCGTTTCACTCGTGGTCTGTCTACTGGTTGCTTGACTGGTCCCAGGTTTAGTCGAGGAGGTTGCGGTACTCGCCACTTCGGGGTGCCTGGCGGCTTCAGTAAGAGTTTGCTGCTGATGAGACCTGCTGGTTTTCGGTCGGTGACCTTTGAAGCTTCACAAAGAACGTACGTGTTTTCGTATGATTTTAAAAAGGTTTGCCACCTTTTTGCGCTATCCTTTGGTGGGGCGGGCTGCGGGAGCAGTTAGGAATGGTGTAGCATGTGTTACAAGACTGTTAGCTCCACCATAGTACATGTAGGGAACGGGAAAAGTCTAACTGAAAGCAGCTTCATGTCCCAACAGCTTGCTGTGGCAGGCTCCAAGCTGGTGCAACGAACACTGACTGCCTTTGCTCTCAGCATCAGGTCCCTGTTATCTGAGCTTCGTTTTGGGGAACCCGAACAGGACAAGCCCCTCCCATGTACAGGGACACGCTGGCTAGCGATGATGGAGCAACAGCAGAAGCTTAATCCAAAATAGACCTTACTCCCGTCATGCTTGTCACGAAGAGAAAAATTAAGCTTTCTGCGCGGAAGAATAGAATTATCGCGCTCATACTCGGACATGTCAAGGCGTCCAGCGGGGCGAAAACCAACGTAAAAGTACTGCCTCTGAACCCAGCGTATTTCGGTGTCTACATGGTGCTATAGGTGGGCTGCGAGATGTTTGCATGGCAGTGGTATAAATAACACCCCAAGCGCTTGCATGTTCGATTCAGCAACAAGATGACGAAAGTGATAACAGGCGCATCGCTGTGTCACGAACCCCAGCACCGGGTCCGAGCTCTATGTACCAACTGAAACTTTGCACAGCGGAATGTTAGCTGCTCATCGCTGCCGTTCATGTAAACCACACCAACACGCTTTCTTATTTTATCGACGTATACGTTTCTCCCTTGAAGAATTTGAGGAACAGCCGTAAAACGAATAGATGGCGCGTCAGAGGTGACGGCCTGCGACGCCTAACACGAGAACTAGTCTGCATCGAGACATCTTACGTCACAGACCTGGCAGGCGCCTCAAGGCGTTGCTCAGTTCAGCACGCAAGCTATGCGCTCCCGATAAAGTAAAACAATAACATTACAATGAAGAGAGCGGGACGCTCCTGAATGCAGGTACGCATACCGCGCGGCGCCACAGTGCAGCCATCGCCAATAGACCGATAAAAGTTGACAGCACAAGATAAAAATCCGCTGCAGCTTCGATTAAACTGCTGCCGCATCGGGACCCTTCGCGCGGCTGAAGGTACCTCCCAACAGAAATTCTCTGTCAAAGTTGCTGTCTGCAAAGCGGCCCTTGTCCACCTGGCGCCGTTCCTGCCGGAGCTGAGAATACCAGAACACAAAACAAAGAGATCTTGAATATAAATACATCTAGATAAGCCTTCAATCAGTGTATACCCTCTCTTTAGGCCGGATATGCGAAAGAATCGCCAAAAGGAATTCTAACGCTAGAAAGCTGTGGTGTGCATTTCCAACCGCAAACAAGAACAAGAAATTGTACCTGCTCTTGTCGCTTTATGAGCACCCGCTGCTGTTCCAACGTCCTTTCGTCCCCCGTACCCCAGATTTCGAGTTCCTTTACATTCAGAGGAGTCAAAAAACTGGCCGCCAGATTTTCGTCAGGCCTTGCAGTGGAGAGCACAGATCTGGTTGCTCCGTCTGCTCTTTCTTGACTACCAGACGAAGAAGAGGACGCACTCGGGTCCGACGGTGTTGCTGAAAGTGGAACTCGGCTACTGTTTGTCTCAGCGTCTTGTGGGATTGGCTCATTCATCGCCTGCAACATCCGGCCTGGAGAGAATGTGCAGTCGCTCTTCGTTATGTAGCATTCCTTCATCTCTGCAGTGCACACAAACCCAACCCGAAATACACCTTCAAATATTCAAGCATTCTTTACGTCTAGCATGCGCTTAACACACACGCTTTCAGCTCCTTTTACAAAAAAAACTTTGTTGTTGTCAGTAGGAGCTGACCCACCGTCGCCAATCCAGAAGCGGAATGCGCCAACTTGGCCTCCAAACCCTAGCCCGATGGGGTAAAATTTATTTTTGGTGTTCAGGTACACGTAGTTCCTGCCCAGCCCGCTAGATCTGCGTAAATAAAAGCAACGTTTCCCACGGAAGAAACTGTCTCAAGTCCCATGAAACGCCAAATTTGTTGGCTCCCTAATAATGGGTGATAGCTGAGCTCAGCGGCTACGTTGTTACTTACCGCAGGAGGTTAAGCTGGGGTTCCAGCGAAAAGAGATAAGTATTCGCGTCGCCGAAAAAGTTATGGCCTCCCTCTTTTAGCTCACTGATAATCACTCCACAGTCAAAGCCAACAATGCCTTCAATGACCCAATTTTCACGACTGCCGACGTAGTATGCAGCGAAATTGCTGAAAACAAAGTGTTCTGATACTTCTCCTGAGTGCTACTGTGGATAAACCGCTAGTCTCTAATGAGGCTGCCATGCCAGACGGCAGACTGCGCAAATATGTTCTGCCGTACCTTGAGATAACAGCCCCAAGCACCTGGCCCTCCTCCGTCTTCACGACGAGGACCATAGGGGCAGAGTAAAAAAAGCAATTCGCACATAGCCTGCTGAAGCTTGTCCCTGCAATCACGCATAACAAGCACAAACAGCTTTATCTCCTAGTGAACGGACACTAATCATAACTGACACAGGAAAAGCGAGGTAAGAAGAGACGAGAAAAGGGGACAATACAGGTTGTACTTGCCGTGCTTCCATGAAGCGTATAGGCACGTCCATGGCGTTTTGGGAGGGAAGGGGAACATCGATGACGTCAAACGCAGCTGGGAACAAAGTGGATCAAAAGTACAAACCACCCCTTGATGGCATACACCAACGAGAAACCGACACGTAACTCCTTGAACATCCACATGCCCCATACGGACAAAAAACTTAGTTAACACAAGCAAGCCTGTATACAAGAAGAGGGGTTTGTGTATGGGTGCCCTTCGAAGAATAGAGTTCGCTTACGACGAATGCATGCTCGTCTGTGAAGCATTTGCTTCTTGCGTCTAAAGGCCCATCGCCATGCCACCCCTTTGTCTCAACAGATATGCCTTCAGCACTGGGGCTGCGCTTCCAGGCCGGAGACCTCGGGGGAGACGACAACGCGCTGCTGTCGTTTCTTCCTCTGGCAGTGAAACCGCCTTCCCTCCTCGAGCTCATCGATACTCGACTGTCATGTCTGTGGCGAGTTGCATACACCTGTAAAACAAACATGTGCAACCTCGCACCCAGGTCAGTGAGGATCAAGACTCAATTTGAACCATCGTCTGTAAATTATAACGGGAAATAATCGTTTCTAACATCGATCTGAGCGTTCCGCTCTAGGCTGGTAGCATTCCATTAGATGCAGCTCCCCTGGACAGATGCAGTGTCAGTGTACGGTATCCAATGCCTGTCTGTCAGAAAGAGAACCTTTGTTCTTTCTATCAAACAGAAAAGGGCACAGGGATTATCTCACTTGGTAATGAATGTCGGCCGCACTCGAGTCGTTCCTGTCTGGCTGTGGCTGTCCATCAAAAACAGCATCGCCGAGGAGGTGGGCTGCCACCCCCAAAGTGCAGAGAGCTGGGAGAGACGGCAGTGTCGCTCTTATCCAAGAAAGCACGGCGAACACCTCACTACGGAAGCCACCGCTGCCACTGGTGCTGGTTGTTGCATGCAGCACAGCCCCCGAGGCCTGTGCCGCTAGTTCCGTGCTGCTGGATCCCCTACGGAGGCCGCTCGTCTGCGACCGCAGGAGCGTCACCGACACAGCAGCTGCAGCAACTGCAGCTGCGGTAGGAGTGGCAGCGTTGGCCCCTGCAGGTGCAGCTGCCTCTGCGAGGGCAGCAGCCATCGCTTTGACGGCGAAGGTGAAATTCAGTTCCCGAGGAAACATCAGTTTCACAGCAGGGGCACAATCCCACGCAGATGTTGCACGGACACCACGAGTAGCGGCACCCTTATGGCGCACCTCTTGGGCTCTGCTGCAGCTCAAGCCGCTGGTGGTGCGAGCCATTTGGTCTTGGAACAAAGAACTGTTCGGATTTAGCAAATATACCATCTCCAGATAACCATACTGGAGCATTTGCATTAGAGAAACACATGCCCTGCTGCTACAACCCATAGATACAAAAGTAATACTCCGCCTGCTCCCGTTGCTGCTGATGCTGCCGCTGCCGCTTCGGCTCAGCGTTGGCGCTCTTCTGCATTGGCAAAAAAAGCATAAATACAAGGGTCGCAATACAGCAGGAGAAACAACGGTCAAAATAAAAGTGCGCAGGTAACCACAAGCCGTATCTGCTAGGGCAATGAAAGCATAGTGAGAAGATACAAATACTTCGGCTCTATGGCACGCATTCAAAGGACACAAGCTTGTCTTTGTGTACACAACCATAGCCAATGAAGATAAGGTGCTTTTACAGTTAGTTATATATACACTATTCTAAAAATATCATTTACCCTGGAGCAAGGGATACGCCACCAATAGACTCAAGCGCTTCGCGGACATGTGTATTTTCGTCCGTAAGGAGCGAGCGGGGATGAAAGCTCCTTGCGATCCTCCCCAGCATTCTTTCCAAGAGTAATATTTCCGTCTCTGGTGCTTCTCCAGAGCAACAAGAAGAAGTCGAGTCTATAATTTCCTGAAGGGAGATACTGTTGGCAGTCTTTACCGCTTCAACTTGCTGCTTGCTCGCCTTGCTGCATCTGCCGTTCATAATCCCCGGGGCCAGCCTGCCTTCACCTATCAAACTGCTACTGCTAAGAGTGGCAAAGGAAAGCCCATGCGGGTGAGGGGGCAACTGCTGCTGCCGTGCTATCTCCTTAAGTGTGGGTAGCAGGAGCATAGCGTGGCCCTGCAACACCCCTGGAAACGCGCGGATAAAAGCTAGCAATGAGATACGCGCCTTAGAAGGTGACAACTGCATTAGGAAACGCACGAACGCAAAAACACATGCATATGCATTTGCATTCGAACCGTATTATGATTTGGCCTGGGAGATTGTACGAATATCGGGCCCTGGTTTTGTGCAAACAAATACAACGGAATTCACCTCATTCAGACCAAAGTGGCTGAGGAGTTGCTGCAATTGCTTCGGAGTCAGCCTCTGCGGATTCAGTGGCGCAGGGGCTGTAAGGCGGCTTGCTGTTTCCCCCATCTTTACAATGCTGAAGGGGTGTCTGCTGGTCGTGTTACTAATGCAGTTGAGTCCTCTGCCATCCAATCACTTTATCGCAGCACCTTGAATGCTGCTGCTGCTGCTGGTGTTCCTAGGCCTCGGTGTCAGCATCGGCCCCTCCAGCGGCAAAAACGTTCAAATTAAGACGGTATAAAAACGCAGCAGAAGATTCTTGTTTCTGCTGTTGTTTGAGTGGTTGCCTCCAATCATGCAACGTTGCCTCCAGACAGATGGGGCAGAGAAACAAGCGGTGCGATCCGCAAGCCGCTGCTCGGGCAGCGGAAGCCACTGCTGCTGCATATGTGCGCAGAGCAATATGGGCTCTTTCGCGACTTAAAGCAAAGGAATTAAGCCAAAATGCTTATCGGTTCCAGAGCTCGTGTGCTGGCCGAAGCTTGGAGGGTCAGTTTGGGCTACATCTGCTCTGGACACAGAGCTGCACAAACCTGTTATTAGCACTAAAACACTCATTGAATTACAACAGCGATATTTTACCGCCTCTATTACAACAACCAATAAACCTACGGATGCACAGCATAGACTTTGCTGGCGGCTTCGTAGCCAGGCTGTAGAGAGCTGCCGCAATGACAGAATGCTTCCACAGGGATACGCGGGCCTTGTTCGGTAAGCAAAAAAACCCTAAGTGCCTTCAGAAAGTCGTTTTACGAGTATTGATCAACTTAGAGGAGCTTTGCTGCGGGCCAGTGCAACGACTGAGATCCGCAAGCAGCTGATTGGCGGGCTGCGCGCCTGGCCAGTCACCTAGGTGTGTAGTTACGTCTTTCTTTCTCTGGATTACTGAATGTTTTTTCTATGATTGCCTGTACCTTACGGGCCTCGTGACCTACAGAACTCTTCAGTAGCTGTAGTTTCTGCACCCCGATTAGCTTCGCCATCCTCGACTCCGAGCATGCAGCACTGCGGCCCCTGTGCTTGCTGAGGGGTTGGCGGGCAGTCTGTAAGGGAATACTCTCTGGTTGTAAATATACAACCCCAGCGCAAGCGAGCTCATATTTTGGCTTCTCCGCCCTACTGCCGCCTCTGCCATCAAATCCACTTACACCAGCGAAAATGAACTCTGACCACAGCAGCGACGATAGTGGGACTGCCGGCGAGGTTGGCGCAATCAGCAGTCGCCAGAGGCGCCAACAGAAAATGCAGCAGAAACATGAGAATCAGGAAGGGACCGACGTGCTGAATACAACAACACCTGCAGAGGATAATGTGGTCAAGACCCCTGGAGCCGACGCTTCTTCCGGGGATGCCAGTGACAGCTGGGCACACGACAAGCAGCCACCTATGACTGGCCCATGCATAGTCGAATACTGCCCGAGTATGATTGACTTGAGACTGATGAGACACATACGCTAGGTAGACACCTGCATTGTGAAGCAACACTAAAGGAGCTTGTGGTGCAACTGTACAAGGGCATCTGTCTCATCCCTGTTCCTCCACGTACAGTGACAGCTTGAGTTCACATGAACCGGTAGCTCTGAAGCGGATTTCGTGATGTTATCTGCGCTACAGCCTGTGGTATGCCGTTTGAGTACTGCGAGTTCTCCGATGCCGCATGCGCCCAACAAAAAGAAGAGTTGAAAGATGCCTCAAGCCATGCAATGCCTTCTGGGTTGCAGCAACAGCGAAATGAACAGCAACTGTCGGAGGAGCTGCAGGAAAAGGCAGCCATCAGTGATGCGAAACGGGGAGCGGGGAAGAAAGGCGCCATCAAACCGGTCCGTATTCACATAAGTTGTGAATATATGTACTTTCCAATGGCAACCAAGCAAGATTAACGTAGGAATAAATAATTGTACTGGTGGAATTGCCGCACTACCCTGGTTGACACAGTTGTTGCTAGGATGCTCATGTCCATGCACAGTTTTATTACTAGAATGTACATCTTAATGGGCAATGTTGTTGCTAGAATGTATTTATTTATGGAGAGACTGAGGCAATGGCAACTCATTGAAACAGCAAGGATGTTGGCGCGTCTTTTTGAACAGAAACTTGTGACAGTTCAGAAGCAAGCAAAACGGCGGGGCAAATGCGCGACAAACATATGGGGCCTTGAGCATTTTGGTGAGTTCCCAGATTTCCATTTACGAATAATATATAGATAGTAATATTTACTGACTCGCCCAGAAGGAAACTTGTTTGGGCCCTTACTTCCTGTTTCATTCGCTTTCGGAAAGAAATGAGTTACCAATACACAGTGTCGTATCTGCTTCGCTTTCTCAGGCGTTAAGCAGGAAATGGCGGCGAAGCTTGCCAGCAAACACTTTGCGTGCGGATCGTCCTTCCAGAAGGGACAACCAGGGCAAGCACCCTTTGTTGAAATTCAAGTACGTCTTGTACATCCGCTTTTTTTTGCATATGGCTCCTTATTGCGGATTGACCCTGCAGTCCAGTGCATATATCTTATCACAGGATGGCAAATTTGGTGTACTGCCGTCTCCGATTTGGTAATGGTGCTGATCGCGCCATTTTTTGCATTGAGTGAATGCTCTGCGTATTTTTTGCTCTTTGTCGCTTCTGCAGGGAGACGTCGAGCATACGGTAGCCACTTTCCTTTTGAACAACTTTGGTATCCAAGAAGACAGTATTGTCTTTCTTCCCGAGAAGTAAGAGCCGCGGAATATGCACTCGGTAATGCAACTGATCAAGAGGGGGGAGGCATTGGTGCCTGCCATTGGTGCCTGCCATTGGTGCCTGACTTTGGAAGGAACAGACATACCTGCATCGCGTACCCTTGATGCACTGCGCATGCGATTTCTTATAAATGCGTTTCCTCCTTGGTGGTTCTGCTTTTGGAAGTGAATGCTGCTTCTTCGGTGGAACGGGGTCTTAAGAGGCATGCGATTCCCGTCGTGTAGTGAGTGTCCTTGCCATTGAATCCTGGCGGTCCATGCACGGCTCGAATTTCAGGCGTTTGGCTGCTATGCTTTGGAGAAACGGTGCGTGGCTTCGTTGCGTTTTGAGTGATTTGCGTTGCAAAGTCGTCGCGGGTGGGTAAGCCCCTTTTACCCGCCATATGTAAAAGTGGGCTATTCGTTATGCTTCATAACCTCAAGCAAGTAATCAGTTGGATCACCCGTGCAGTTGTCGGGGGCCGTATGGCGAATTTTTCGAGTGACCCTCTTAGTTTACTGAAAGACCTAACGTCGCAACGGGAGCGCATTGTTGCTGGTATGGTACAGAGCGCACACGCCTGTCCTTGTAACAATGCAACTGCAAGGCGGCCTTTAAAAAGCGGTCTTTCGCATCCCACTCAGCTAGTAAAAAGAACGGCTTTATCAATTCTTGGGCCCAGGCAGCCACAAGGGTCGGATTTTAGTTTAGCCTATCGCAAGTGAAGACATTAACTACCATTCATGAAGAGGCCAGTAGCAGCTAGGAATGCGCCGAACAAGAGGCATATTTTCCAACCCCACAAAAGCTGGTTCACACAACGAGCATAAACCGGGATTTGCCGTCAAAGAAACTTGTAGGTATGTGATGGGCGACATATTCATACAGTGCCAGGACGCGTTCGCATTCGGCATGTCCACACTGCCCTTTTTCTCTTTGTAACCGTTTTTTTTTTTTTGTTGTGCTCCGAAGAGACTTCCCGGTAATGAACTGGTACGGTATGCAGCAACGGGACCGGAGCACGCAGGCAAGCGATGCAGCTAATGGCTCAGGCAAGCACCAAGGGCTGTCTCCAGTCGCGATTCTCGTCAGTTAGTGTTGAAATTAAGTTTGAATGTATTTCTATTAAGCGCATAAATTTGGGCACTTGAGGATACCTCATGGCTTCAGGATAAGCGTGCATAGGTGTCTGAGGATGGAGGGTGGTGGTTCTCTAGGGTAAGTATAAAAGATAGGTCTCTTGTGTTGAAGTCGTGAAGTATCATGAAAACAAGAACAACGTAAGCCCCATACAAACTGTTGGCCCCAGTATCATCTTCCATATCGTTCACGTTGACGCACAGCATAGAAGGATGGGAAGCAGGAGAGAGTTTGTCGGATGGATTACGGCCTGTAGCTTTGTTCAAGTCCTGTAGTTGTGAACTGAATGCGACAAGAACAACCATGGACCAAGGGACACTTTTTGACACTCCATTTGTGGTTTATCCGCTTCACGACGTTTATTAATCCTAAGCACTCTCCCAGGCACCCCAACCTAGTCTGTAGCCACAAGTTGCAAGGCACGCAACACTAGAACACTCTATGCGGGCACTCCAAACTCTCTTCTCAGTAGCCCATTAATTAATATAACCAATATTATAAACCATATAAAATAAGCCGGCGCTAACTCGCTGCAGTTATCCTCTAAGCTTAGGCACCAACCCTCCACTGCTTTGAACCAACCTGAAACCCAAGAGTAACTCGACACCACCGACAGGCTCCACTATTTAACCTGAACAAAACCAATACTTTTGTGGTAACACTCAAACATTTTGATGATTGCGTATCCCACACCAGTAGATTTACTCAAGCAGCCTCGCAATGTGGTTGCCAAATTCTTCACTCAGCACACCAAACGTAGTCATTGATCCCCAACATGAATAAGCACTCCAAGTGCTACCTCCATTAAATTCAAAATTTCCACACAGCAACAACCTGTAGAATTAACGCCTTGAGCTTTTATGTAACAGCATGGGGTGTTGTAGATATGGGGCTTCGATCTTCCGCTGTGTCCCAACATTTTATTGGGCAGTTTTGCGAGTCCCTCGAAGCCAAAAACAATGAATATGGAGATTCCACAGACATTGAAAGAGGGGTGAGTAATACGCTTCTTTCTCGTTTCGAGTTGTGGGTGACAGCAGCAACGTTTTTCCTCCTGGGTGTGTGTTCTCTCTTCACATGGAACTGCGTCCTGTACATGCTGCCTTACATTACAGATCAGCTTCTTAATGGGTGGGACGCAGGGAATTCATTGCTCGGTGCTTACCAAGTGGGAAACCTAAGCATTCAGCTGCTTTTGCTGCTCCTCGGATTGGTGCACGAAGGCTGGCTTCAATTAGGCTTGTTCCTCTCATGCATACTTTACGCTGCCATTGGCCCTTGCACCCTCTATGGAACCTTCGGTACACGAATTGCCATGTTGCACGTTTTGTGCGTAGTCATCGGAGGCGGCAGTGGTTTTATGCAAGGCAGCGGTTTATCTATTGCGTCGATCCTGCCTGTAAAACAAGTGGGCATATATAGCACCGGCCAGGGCTTCGGAGCGATCCTTTCTGTTGTGCTTATTGGAATACTATCATTTACAGCTCTGGACCTTAATGTGAAGAATGACGTGGCTACTCTGATACATATAATTTCAGCTGTCAGCATCGCATTGGGTATCTCTTGTATGATCCTTACCGCTATTACCGTAAGACAGTCCGGTGCAAAACACGCGCTAGCTGGGGCTCACGCGCAACAGCCTACGGACGACAGGCATTCTGAGCTGCGGGACGTTGTCAGTACAGCCTACGAAACTTCAGAAGGCACCAACAGGCCGAAGTCGCTGTACGAGGTGGTGAAGCTAGCTGGAGTGCCGATTGCATGCATCTTTCTGCTTTTCTTTGTCACTTGCAATCTCTTTCCTCGGGTGGGCCCTACCCAGTGGCACACCGACAATCCCCCCAAGAACCACCTAGTTTGGCTTTTCGGGATCTTTCCATTTGGAGACACTCTCGGCAAGTTCCTGTGCACTTTTGCGGAAAAGGGATTTTGTTTCAAAAGGGCAATTATGTTGACTCCGAAACTGCTTCCCTTGTTCTCGTTATTCCGTTTCGGGCTGTATGTACCTTTCTTCTTGAGCAGGCACTTGGTGGACAACGCCCTGTTTAGTGCATTTTGGTTTCAGGCCTTGGAAATGGTGGTGCTGTCTGTAACGCATGGATGGCTTTGCACAGTGGCATTCATCTACAGCTTTAACTCGGTTTCAGATGCCCAGGATAAGCGCAGAGTAGGGCCGCTTTGCACCCTCAGCTTCATTTTCGCGATTTTGGCCGGTTTGTATTTAGCTTTGCTTTACAGATAGGTTATAACAAATAACTTTTGGAGGCATCAAATGACACCATGAACTGTTGTTTTACGCCATTACCAGCGTGCTGGGCCGCCTGAGCAAAGCTTCAGGGGAAGCACGCACTGCTTATTTTTCCTGTGCCCATTTCACATGTTACTACTAATTCTGTAGAACAGAAATGTATGCATGCTTACAGCTATACAGGAACATCAGTTGCTTCTGATTTTGCTGTATAGCCGAAAATTTTAAAACAAAAATATACATAGAACAAATACATAGGGATCTCCTATGTTAGCCCACTCTACGTCGCTAGCGAACACCTGCAACAGCATACAGGGCGTGTAGCGATGCCAGTGTGCTCACCCATTTATGCAAGAAATGGCGCCTAAGCACACAGCGATAACGGTACATATATGATAAAAACAAAATTGGGGATGCCAAGGCGCCACAGTCTGCTTTGGTTGTGATCGTCTAGTACAGTGTTGAAGCTGTGCAGGAGCGCCACTGTGATTACCACCCATCCGCCATCCGTGCAGCATATAAAAGAGACATATTCCGATATCCTTGTGAGTTTGAGTGACGTTTCTCCCATGGGCAGGTAAGCACATTGGCACCTGTATACGTTTTGTGGGACGTTGCAGGTGCTTGCTAGCGGCAGCACAGAGCTAACTTAGCAGCCTTATCGTGGAGATACATGTCTCTATACACCTCAATGTATATACTTATAAATAAATAAATATACAAATATATATATATATATATAT
>NPHX01000306.1:301161-349215 GCA_002271815.1 Eimeria falciformis
AATGCCTGGAAACGTGTCATCTCAGTGTTTGTACTTGTCTGGCTAAATTGCCGTTTTGTTCTCGGCATACGTTCTTTCGGGGATCCACGTGATGAGCGTACAGGATAGCCGTTTCACATTCGCAGTGTGTGTCGTATGCGATGCCGCAAGCGCCCGTGGCAACGCCTGACGACGTCCTTAGATGTCTGAAAAGTCCTGTCAGCCCAGCGTTTGTACTTCTCTAGATTGCGGAGTTCCTCTTGGCGTGTATCTTTAGGGGATTTGCTTGGTGAAGATGCAGGATAGCCGTTTCACATTCGCAGTGTGTGTCGTATGCGATGCCGCAAGCGCCCGTGGCAACGCTTGACGACGTCCTTAGATGTCTGATTACCCCTTATTTTTATTGTAAGTAAATGTCCATGCATATGTATGATCGTGGTATATACTGACAGCGTTATATATGAACGCCACATGGAAACATTGTGCAAATCAGTCCAGTCTCGCTTTAGCACGAGCCTCTACGGGCAAGGCACCGTTTCTGTTTCTACTGTTTTCTGTTGTGTATATGCCTAGTTCGGAGCTTTATGTGAGCGCCTTTGTGCCACATTATACAAACTAGTTGAAGGATGTTAAAGTCTGGTGAACACCCAAACGTTGGTGTTCAGGTTTTATGTTTTTGGTGGTTGTTGCTTGTATGCGCTCAGTGGAAGAAGAAACGCACCAGGAGGTTGCAGCGAAAGAGAAGAAAGATGAGGCAGAGGTCCCGATAAAGCGGGATATGAAGTCTGTGCCGTGCTCGCCCTTGAGGGCAGGGCATTTTTTGGCACTTCTCATTCGCAGCCATTTAATTGGTGGTCCCGGTTTGTTTCCTTGAGCTTCGTCGGTCTGGACATTTTGCGCCCATCGGGACCGGTCGGTCTAAAGCAGTTTAGGACGTGCAGACTTGGGCTTCAGGCGCACTATGCCTCTTGTTTTTATTCAAGGCATCTCTGGTGCCGCGATATGCCGCCGTAGTCTTCCCAAGGAACAGTCGCTGTAGTGTGTGCATGTACACATTAGCAGCTCCATTCCGGATTTGTCTTTCGTCCTGAGAACATATTCGTTTTCACCTTTGCGGGTTTCAAACCTCCCACGGTTGCATTTGTTGTTCGTCGCTACGTAGTTAGTGCAGGTTCATTGAGGATCGTAGATAACACTTTACCTGTTGTACTAATTGATCCTTGTGTTTCGTAATCGGAATCTTTTCTTCATAGCTACCCTGGATACGGCTTTGGGGAGAGCACGCTGGAATGCCTTTCCATCCGCGTGTTTAGCACCCGTCTTTCGTACTCGATTTCTGTAGGCGTCTTCCTCTCGACGAACCTGTTGAAGGATCACTGCACACGAGATGTACGGCTAGTGGGGATGACTAGGGCTGACCGGGGAACTACCTGAAAGATACGAGCCTCACTAAAAGCACGCTTTTTGACCCTCATTGTGAGAGTTATGAGGTGGTAACATCAAGGTGCAATCTGTCGCAAGGGGGTTGCTTGGGCTTCTGCCTTACGTTTGGATGGAACTTAGCACTATGCGAATCTCACCCTGGTGGTAATTTGTATAGGGAATTGAAGGATTCGAAAGTCCTCGATGGCGCGCTGGTAGCAAAAGTGAACTCGTTCTGGGAGCCTGAGTTGTATCGGGTGTCCCAGGCATAGCCGTCTGCGTTCAGAATACAGTTTCTGGCGATCTTTCCACGCATTAATTGCTAGAGAAGCCCAAGCCACCCTTTTCTAGCCTTCGGGTTTCTAGAGAGCAACGCAGGGGTGCAAAGGGTGTAGCAGGTTAGTTTCCTCAGGAAACAACTCCGTATTGTCAAAGACGAACCGTATGATTGCTCCGTATCTTTAATCGCTCCTTGCCGTATTAGCGCCCTCGTAGTTAAGGTATAGTAGGCAATAAGACCAACAACGACGAGAAATAAAATGACACACGTTCCAACAAAAATAATGATAATGATATTCGGGGGGGGGTCCTGAAGAAATACGAACTGGGCGACGTGCTTGCTACCAGCCGCATGGGAAGTGTCCTCCTCAGCTGCTGTAGGTGACAAAATTTCCTTCTCAGCTGCTGAAAGTGAAGTGGTAGACAACTGTGGCAGTAGCGTATTAAGTTTATTTCTGGTTGCTGCCCCTCTTTGTCCCTCTGTATCAACCGTCTCAACGCTCAGCACTGGGAAGCGGGCAGCATCTCCAGCCAGAGCCGTAAGATTCTGCTTGCGATCGTGAGTAAGCTCCTGTGTGCTGTTGGCTTCAGTTCCCATGAACGGGAGAGGCACAAGCGGCGTGACACTTGATGGCTCCAAGGCGATTGGACTTTCATCAAGCAGCTGTCCGCCTGACGGGCGCAAGCGTCGAATTCCATTAGGCCTAGAAGAGACTGGACCGCCGATTGTGACTAAAACAGACTCGGCATATTTTAGGCACATCCATGCCGCTGCGAGCCACGGAATTATTCTCATCCGGCGAGTGTTGCTTGTTACCGCCCTGCTACTGTACCACGCCAAACTTTTTTAATTCATTGAAAACAAATTTGGTATTCTATTGCATGTGTTCCACCGTCTGTAAACATGAACTGCAAACAGACGGACGCCAAATAGATCCCAAGGAAACGTTTGCCCTCGAGGACCCGAGCGAATCGATACCTTCAACGTCCTCTTTGAATAACAAATACAGCTTGAATCAAGTTACCACGTTAATGTTTATAACACATTTTGTGGAGGCAGTCGTTTTGGAAGAAGCAGGGATGGTAGTATGAAGTGCTCAGCATACCCAGTGAACGTCTTCAGCCAGCGAGTTGCAGCTCTAAGTTACACGAACCAATCCAATGCGATGTCCTATGATAAAAAGTGGCATTTAAAAATAAAACCCATTAGGTGCTGTGTTTAAAATTGAGCTTATTGGACAAGGGATGTCTGGTTTCCTAGAAAAGATGTGCACAGACTTAATCTTTTCTTTTTCAAAGATGTCCTCGTCTTCTATGAGAGACGATTCTCAAGCCATTGGGAGCTATCAGTGTATTTTGTAATTTGCCTTCATTTTTCTTTTGTTTTATGCTTTATGAAGAGCCATAGGTCTTGAAAATGGGTGAGATTTGCTGCTGACTCTCAGATGACCTCTCTGTGTGTGAGAAATCGTTTCACTTGAAAAAACAGTACTGAGTTGGCCCTACATTCCTTTTAGTAGACAACAGTCAACATCCTATTCTAAGTACCGCTTATCTCTATCAGATACCGTCTCTTCGAGTGTCTTCAGCGGTTGCCATTTCTATTGAAACTGCCGTGTCTCCATGCTTGATGATCTCTCTCTACATAAGCAGACAATACGTTGAAATGAAATATAGGTTTCTTCAACTCAATAAAATATAATTATAACCCCTAAACAACCTTGTCGATCCGTTCCAATGGGTAAACGGCCCTGGGTAAGACTGCTGCAGCTTCTCACAGCCGCGCCGTAGCACATGCGGACAGAATCCCTGTTTGGACTCTACCTCACATTGGTCTCTATCCAGCTACTCCTCTTGCATTTGCTTTACTATCTTGCATTTGGTTGTTGCTCGAATCGACCGGTTGCTGAAAGGCCTGTCCATGATGTTCTGATGAATAAATGAGCACAAGCCTCGAATTCTTTTGCTCCAAACACGCCTGTGAGACCCCAAAAGGCGAGAGAGCCGCTGACTCCTATTAAGCTGGGTTGCCTGGGATGCGTAGCCGCTCCAGAGAGCGTCTTCTGGAGGCGGCTAGCTTGATGAACTCCGACCATATCCAGTCCACCTTGGCTAGTTTCTTGTGCCTCGGCAGAGCTGGCACTTGGGGACAAGGTGGATTTTCCTCGCCTTTCAACCTATAACACTGGACTTGTCTTTGCGTGCCTACGAGTTTTTTCATTTCAATTTAAAAACACCTTATTCAGCAAAGAGGACGTTTTGTCCCTTCTCTTATGTGGGGCTCTTGTCTCGTATGCTACCTCCTACATGACACACCCGGCAATGGCTTCAGAAAAGTGGGCATTACGGCTGGCACCGCACATAAACATTTACTCAAACACCTTAAGTCAGGAAGAAAAAGTAACGAGGGGCCTCGACTGCCCCTTTGCGCTGAGCGTGACGATAGTGGTAAGACGGGAAGGCGAAGAGCCTTGTGGAATGTCACGAGCAATAAAATCTGAGCTGTATGCGCACCTCTGCTGCTTCTAAAATTGATGGGTTGTGACAAGCCGCGCTGTTGCAGCCGTACGAAAACTCTCCTTTTCAAGCCCACTGGGCATAAGAAAGGGTCTTTATCTGATGGTGCATAGGAGCACATAATAAATACCTAAACTCCACATATTTAGAAAGGTTTTTGAGATAATGTGGCGTTCAGAAGGCCAGCGTCCTTTATGGTCGCATCGCGAGGCGCGGAGAGCGGCTTAGGGGGAAATCCCTCCAGCAGCGCAAAGCCACTGGGCGTGGGGGCCACCCTACAAGCAAACGCACCCAAAGCAGCACCCTGGTGTATGTGCAGAAAATCTCCACCTCATCAATTTCTGCTTATGAATCATCAAAACACACAGATAAAGAGTTGTATACATGCCCACAAGCACAGCCCCTCGGCAGCCCCGGAAAAAGCTTTATAAACTCGCTGTGTGCTGCGTCCCTTGCGGATGTGCCAGGTGCAATTCACCTGTCAAAAAGCAAGCTCCCTTAAGGATCGGTAAATAACAACATAGCAAGCCGATAGGGATATATGGACCTCATGTAGTTTAATATCTACAGACGAATTCAAATAGTTTGCATGGAATTAGGGGGTACTTACACTTCAACGAAGTCGAAGAGTTGCTGCACGGTGGTATTGACAGAGAAGTGCTGAGCGGTGCGCTGGCCATCATGTAACCTAAACATTATTTGCGTCCTTGGGGCTCCTCGGTCTGCTGCTTCTGCTGCTGCTGCTGCAGCAGCAGCACGAGACATGTCAACTGAAGCAGCAGGAGCTGCTGGACGGGGAGAGCCACTTCCGCCGGAAAGACTCTGTCCTGTGCCGCTAAATAGCTGATACTGCATCAAATTCCACATCCGCGAACAAAGCAGCCGTGCGAACAGAAAATACAAAACATAACAAAGAGGTCCAAGGCGCATCCGCAAGAAATAAAAGCATTTAAAAGACGTACATATGAACTTTATTCATTCATTATTATGATTGCCGCATTTGTGTACTTACCTGGGGTGGAGGGGGAGGTGTGTAAGTTTCTTTATGTCGGTCATCCAATAGTACGTGAACCTCCTGCCCGCCTTGCTGTAGCTCTCTGGGAGCAACACTGCAAAAAAAACAAGCTACAAGACGCTTTTGTTTCAGGAAAAAACGTGCATTTTCATTATACTTAAATATACTTAAATTGACGTTTTTGGGTTTAGGATTTAGGGGTTTAGGGCTTTGAGTTTAGGGTTTTGAGGTCGAATAGCACGCAGAAAAACAGCAACCGCCGGGAAAGCAAAACAACATTCGCAGCCGCTCTCTTACCCTGCCTTCAGTTCTTGAACAAAAACATCATTTGCCTCAACTCCAAATGGACGGAATTCACCATCGTCAACGCAAAAACCGTTGGCATAAACCACCACACGGCGAGCGCCGGGAGGGGGTGCAGCGCGTCTGTAGCACCAAATGCGCATCCCAAACCCTACATAAAACAAATTCGCCAGAATGTCTGCTAGGTAACTTCGCGGCAAATTAGTAAGAAGTTTCTTGGTATTTTTAATGTTTTCGTTGGTGGTTCCGAGGAAAAGGCTACTGCGAAACAAAGACGCAAGTGCTGATGCAGTGAGCATACGTTGCGTGTGGAAATCCGCTGCCTGGGTTCTGCACGGCCAGGCCCGACCTTTCCCCTCCAGAGAAGGAAGAGGTGGCGTGGGAGTCGCTATGGAAGTCATCGGCTTCCGCCTGTAAGTCCGCTAACGACCTGAAATGGCAGCATCACAACAGGTAGCTGTAGCACCATTTGGTGTCTGCTGTTCCCTGCACACCAATGGTCAGGCAATCCTGCACGTGTTCGGTTAAGAACGCTCGCTGCTTCTTGCTCTTCTGTTCTCTCCACAATTTTGCTTCTTGCGTCAGTAGTTGCGCGAAGAGTGGCTGGCCGGTGCTCCACCGGCAGCACAAGAAGGCAACTCCAGCTGGTGCTGCTTGCCTTATAGCCATGGCGCTGCCGACGATGGAGATGCTGAGTGCTCTGGGCTGCCAGCAGTGGGCAGTGCTTGCGCTGGGTTTGATGAATAAGGATTCTTGTTACACAATCCAGGAAGGCCGTAAATAAATTTAAAATGAAAATAAAGCGATTTAATAACAAATTAATCCTCAAATTTGTGCAAATGCGGCAGTAGCGGCTTGCGCAGCTGCGCAAAGGCGGGCGGACCCTCCTAGGATCCCAACATGCAAAACAGTTTTGAATTTACCACTTTTTGTTAGTTTTTCAAGTGAGCGCTTTTGAATTTCATTGTGTATTTTGTTTGTTTATTGTATTTGAGACAGAAAATTGGATAAAATAGTGCGTGTTTCACATATTTTTTTCAGCTGGTACTTTGTAGTTCACCCATTGCATGCGACGCCGATGTCCAACTTGCCTTTACCATTTGGGAAGCTGATTTTTTTTGTGATTAAAACCCCCGGTTACTGTTAAAGAGGCATTTTAAAGAAGTAACCTAAGAATGCACGTTTCCACCCAATAGGTGGGTCTACTTATTTAACGGGGCTTCCAGCGCACGTGACTTCCAATTCGCTTGTGATCTACCATTTATTATTGTTGCCTTTTGGAGTTTGGGAACCCCTGATGGCTGACTCCTTCAGTAGCGCCCTCCGCATTGGGGGTCTCGACGACTACTTGAACCCTGAACAGGAATGTGTGTTGCCGCTTTTGCAACAGCAGCCAGCAAAACAATCCAAAAACCGAGAACCAGCAGCTGCAAATGCGGCAGAGGCTTCTGGCTCTGTTGCCACCCGTTTGCGTCCAGCTAGAGCGGCAGTGCGGCGCAGGGCAGATCAACCAACGGAAGCTGCAAAGCAAACAACAAACCCAGTTGCACCTTCCGATTCTGTTAATGCTTCTGAATCTCCTCAGGGTGAACCAGAGCTAGCAACGGCAGCACTAGAGGCAACAACGTCGGAACCGGCACCAGCAGCCGCAGCAGCATTCCCACCACCGTCATCAGCAGAAGCACAGAAGGCACCACCTGATGGAGGTGTTAGCCGTGTAGGCAAAATATCTCTTTCTGACTGCCTTAGTTGCAGCGGCTGTCTGACGTCAGCTGAAGGAATTTTATTGAGCCAGCAATCGGCTGATGAATTTTTTTCCCTCTTGTCTCGCAAGCAGCGACCCACTTCTTACACGCCGCCGCAGCAGCAGCGGCAGGAGCAGATGCAGGGGTTAAACGCTCCCAAGGTGATTGCTGTATCTCTGAGCTCTCAGTGTATTGCTGCTGTTTCGCTGCACTTCGGCTGCTCTCCGACTGTTGCAGCAGGGCGCCTTTCTTTTCTCTTCCGTCTGTTGGGTGCCGATTTTGTCTTTTCTATGGCCGCTGCCGAGGCTCTGGCGCTTCTTGAGACGCACAAGGAGTTTGTGGGGAGGCTGCAGGAGCATTTGAAGGTTGTAAATGAATTAGAAAAGCAGCTTAAACATTCAGTATCTGGTGGTTGTTCAGGTGTACCAACTGCAGGAGAGGCAGTAGCAGAGACCTTGCTGCGCAGTTCAGGCCCCCTGCCTCTTATCACTTCTTATTGCCCCGGTCTGGTCTTATACGCCGAAAAGAGTCTGGAGGCTCCGTTGCTTTCCTTCCTTTCGCGCATCCGCAGCGCCCAGCAGATCCAAGGGCTTTTCTGTAAATCGGCTGTAAGGGGATCGGTGGAAGCGGTGGCTTTTCAGCTTGCTCTAAAGTTTCATGCCTGGCCAGGGAATTTTGCTGCTACTGCTACTGCTGCTAGGACGGGACAGTCGGTTTGTGGAATGTCGTTGATAAGAAAACAAAACGCTCCTTGGAAACTTTTTCAGCTACTCTTGCGTCGGTCTCCTTACGCCTGTTATGCCGCCGAAGAAGCGGCAGATAATGCTGATGCTGGCTTTTGCAATGGACCATTGGCCATGGCAGCCTCAGGGCACCCTAATGAACCTGAAACGGCTGTGGGAAGCCCGTCAACAGATGCCGCTTCAGCAGGTACAGCAACAGCAGCAGCAACAGGCGCAGCAGCAGCAGCAACAGACACAGGAGCAGGAACAGGCACAGCAGCAGCAGACACAGCAGCAACAGCAACAATAGAGAGGCAAAGGGGTGGATTGTTGCCGGAGGAGGTTTTGCACGTTTGTGTCATGCCGTGTTTCGATAAAAAGCTCGAGGCTGCGCGGCCTGACTTCGGACATGCGCAGAACCAGCATCAGAAGGAGCAGCTGCTGGATGCTACAGGCAGAGGCCCCTCCAGTTTTATTGCATCGCCTGTGGCTTTTGGGGTCTCCCAAGCGCCTTGGGCAGAGGTGGACATGGTACTTGCTACTTCGGAGCTTCCCCTGTTGCTGCAGAAAGCAAATACAGCTTTTGATTCGCTCCCCTCAGCTCCTCTTGATTGTTTAGTGCCAGGCACGGCGCTACGCCTCGTTGCACGCAGCCTGCGGGCGGCGGCAGCAAAAAATACTGGAAAAGTTGCTGTTGGTGAAATAGCATTATTTCGTCATTCAGATTCGCAAGCAGCAAAGACTCCATGTGATGCTGATGATGCTGTTTCTAATGCTTCGGCCTGTGCTGCAGAGGAGGCAGCTGTACAGACAGAAGCCGCAGCGAAGTCGCTGCCGCCGTTTTCCCATTCCCATGAGAATGAAACCGTTCAGTGCACCGGAGGGGTTGCTGGAATAGCACGACCAACGGCAGTGCTGGCTGGCAGCGGCGGTTATCTTGAGTATCTCTTTCTGCAGACTGCCTGTGGGATTTTTAAGCGCGATTTATCTCCAGAAAACCTCCATTTTGTCCGGGGCCCTAACGAGGAGTTGCAGTCACTGTCACTTCTGCCGCATAGCCGTGCAAATGCTGCGAAAGCGCCACCAGAGGGAGAAACCGAAGGTCCATTTCGCGTTCGGCGACGGGGCCTGTGGAATGACAGAACACCTGCACTGCTCAGAGGGGCATTTGCGTACGGTTTCCGAAACATACAAAACGTTATACAGCAGCTGAGACTTCTCCTCCCCCCAGACAACCAAGAAATGCAGGCCAACGGATCAGATAGCAGCAGCTCTATCATCGCGAATGGAGGGGTTGGGTTTTATCATGCGTTGGGTATAAAAGGTGTCGGCTCGGCTATTCCGCATATAGTTGAAGTTGGCGCCTGCCCGGGTGGCTGCCTAAACGGGGGTGGCCAGTCTATCAAGATAGAGCCAGTGACCTGTCAACACAGTTTACCTTCCAGTTGTAGTGCAAGCAAGGCAATTGCAGGATGCTGCCAGGAGGTTGTGGGGTCCGCAGACAGTTCAAAAGGTGCTTATGAACCCAAGATCATTGGCAAGCATCGCGAGCCTTTGAGGAGCCTAACGCGTCTATTTCATGCAGAATTTCCGCTTATAGCACCGGAAACGCATCCTCTAGTGCTTCCGGCTTACATGTTTTTGTTCGGCTGTTGCTATGGAGAAGAGACCGGCCCAGCGGCTGGAGCTGCCCTGGGCGAATTTGAATTATTGCTACAGCAAAGAGAGGCTACTGAAGTACTGCAGCACCTCTTCTGTGGGGCCAGGTTCGCTTCTCTACCTCTACGGTTTTGGCTTTCGCCTCGAGTGACTGCCGTTTTTCGTATGGAGCTGAGGGCGACGAAAACTGCAGGAAAGAACAGCGCCGCCGTATCCCTCTCTGACCTTAAATGGTGAGCGGTGAGATGCTCTGCTCTGTCATGCTCGAATTGCTGCGTGTACAGCAAAGGTGTATTTTAAGCCGACAGCGTCATGCCGCCTGCAGATTTGATTTCTGCTCGAGGGTTCGCTTTAGCAAGGTTTGCATGGATCATTTTTCAGCTTGCAAATTCGGACGGGTGGTGATTGCTCGACTGAATGCTTTATTGCGGTCCTCGCGAGTTTATTGCTCAAGTGCGGGCATGGGAGAGGTTTGAGTCTCATGGACATACGTACAAGGATATATATATATATATATATATATATATCTATATATATATCTATATATATATATATATACTGCGACCTCTATGGCGGCCTGGTTACCACCTACGCTGTAAAACGTGAGCGTGTATGACAGGCCCATTGAGCGCCCCCGGCTGCGCAAGTCGCCAGACGATGCGACTCAACATCCACTTTTGAAGCGGCACTTCGTGCGGTACAATTTAGGTTTCTGTTTGCAGTTCATTTAGTCTAGCCTGTTCATTTACCAGCACGGAGATGATACGTCGAATTCAAAAAAGCTGCGGAAGTTGCGAGTTCCCAAGCAATGTAGTATCTAGCACAAAAGTTGGCCATGACCGAGAAGGCGATGGGGCAGGCAGCCTCAGTAAAACCTAGCCGCGATAGAACAGCAGCGAGCTTAGCCCCTGCGTTTCAGTTGATGCAAATTGCTAGGCATTGCGAGATTACGGCACGTTGCTGTATGCACGAGCTGCAGCTGAAATGCGTTCGTTTGAGCAGCTAGATTTGCTACCTCCTACGCGACGACTCGTCTGTTTCCTTCTGTAAGTAGGGAAAACTGGAGTTGATAAATCAAAGTCATAGAATAAAAAGCAAAGCATTTTGCGCAAATAGCTCAGCAACGTGTCTGCGGTTTGCAGACACCTGTGCAGGGTAGTCTGCGGAGGTGTCGGCATAAGTGCAGCTCATGGAACAGGCATTTCGACTTTAGATTACCAATAAATACGGAAATGAGCAAACACGGAAAGGAATCCGTTCAAGTTCTGGACATTGTTACAAACGCCGCAAGGCAGCGTTCCATGGCACAGCTCAGACGGTTGCTTGGGCAGGAAAACACCCGCTTTCGGAAGCTGGCCGCAGCGAAAGATATTGTTGATTCTGATCCAGATGGCTGTGACATGGCGCAAATAAACGCACCATCAGATATTTTCCAAGCTCGTAAGTGCATACAAAAAGATAACCCGGAATAACTTCAGAACACTCGGTTTAACTGGGGTGCGCTTGCGGGTTGATGCTCGAACTATCTCAGATCTTGATGCTCTGCACGAGATTGACCAGCTGGTGAAGAGCCGAGCAACGGAGCAGTTAAACTATAAGGGAATAAATGATACAAAATGCGTGTGGGAGGATCTTGATTTGCTACAGCATGAGCTGCGCGCACGACGAAAGAGGTATTGTTGGGCTGATGATCATCTTGCTACTGCTTTGGAACACAACCTGCTCTTATCAGACATGCAGTCGCTTCACAGCAAGTATCAGAAGCTCTGGATGTAAGAATAAATGCGTGTCAATACAGCGATATGGGCTCATGAAATACAATTATATTCAGTTTGTTTCCAGGCTTCGTGATTCGCTTTGTGTCCTGGAGACAAGACTGATTGCTAGGAAGAGCGAACTGTCAGCGTTGACCATCCGGAATGAAACAGTTCGTAACCCTTAACGTACAATTTTCTTACGTTCTTGTTTTCGTTCAGCTTTCATCTTTAGGCTGAGAAATGTCTCGCACGGGCTGTGGTAGCTCAGGGGCCCATATGCCGAGATCAGCATGGAAATAAGCAGCAATCAAGTAGACTTCAAAATGAAAATTAAAAGGATAAAAAAACAATTTCTCTGTTTGAGTTTGCGCTCACCACCATCGTTTTAAGCCACACGTCTCTATGAGGCTAAGGGGCTGACTTTCAAGGGCCCCCCACAAGAAGAGCAAAAACAGACAAAAGTAGTCGCATGAAATAAAACGAAAATTCCATATAGCCGCTTTAACTTTCATTGTATATAATTAGGTTTCACCATTAAAACCCCGCGATTCCCTTTTTTAAATTCATATCTTTGGCCTTGCTTCTTACAACATGTCTACTCATGTTCTCCTAAACGCTGGAAGATGAATCTCCCTCTATATTTCGACTTCAGGAGTCTATTTTAGCTATTAGCGATGATTTTGCAAGGACCGGGCTTAAGCCGAAGGGCTCTGTGGCGCCCTAAAGGTTCCAAATTCTCGAAATGGATAGCCACTTCGAATAATATATTATATCTTTTAGCACTTCTACAGAACCTAAAGCGACTGAAAACATCTAAGGTTTGTGGTTGTTTTTGGCTATGCATGTTTCTCGTCTGTCTGTCGGCTCTCCAGCATGGGTCTGCATTCGTCGAGCGGTCTAATGGCTGCAGTCTGCTGATACCTCCTTCGTTTCACCCAAATACCCAACGGCGCAGATTTCATCCATGCTTGCCCGAAAATGGAGAAGTCCGAAATCGACTGTTTCCTTCATTGGAAGCGGCGCCTGCCAAGGGCAACGAGCCGCGAGGTGCTGGTGGCGTTACACTTGAACGGTTTCGGAACATCGGCATCATGGCCCACATTGACGCCGGCAAAACAACTACAACTGAGCGCTTTCTGTTTTACACGGGAGTTTCGCACAGGATTGGCGAAGTGCATGACGGCGAGGCTGCCATGGACTGGATGGAGCAGGAGAGAGAAAGAGGCATCACCATCACAGCCGCCGCTACGACCTGCTTCTGGGAAGGACACAAAAAGGACCGCCCAAGACATCGCATCAACATCATTGACACGCCTGGCCACGTCGATTTCACCATCGAAGTTGAACGCTCCCTGCGGGTTTTGGACGGAGCAGTCGCGATCTTCGATGCAGTGGCAGGAGTAGAGCCGCAGAGTGAAGCCGTCTGGCGCCAAGGTAACAAATTTGGGGTGCCTCGCGTCGCCTATGTGAACAAAATGGACCGACTTGGTGCGGATTTTTTCAGATGTGTGGAGCAAATAAAACAAAAGTTGGGGGGGGACGCGGTTCCTGTGCAGCTTCCGATTGGCGCTGAGTCCGGTTTCGAAGGTGTAATCGACTTGATCAGAAATGTGGCATTGGTGTGGGGCGGCGCATCCTCCAGTGATCCTCTTGGCCTTTTCTTTTCTGAGACAAACGTGCCGGAAGGCATGCGGAAAGAAGTTGAACGGTTTCGCGCCGAACTTATTGCACGTGCAGCTGAAGCATCGGAGGATTTGATTTCTAAGTATCTAGACACTGGAACATTAACGCCTGACGAAATAGTTCGTGGTTTGCGCCATCAAACAATAAAGGCCAACTTAGTCCCAGTGCTCTGCGGGAGCTCACTCAAGAACAAGGGCGTCCAGCCCCTACTCGACGCCATTCTTGATTTCTTACCCTCGCCGCTAGACCGGCCTCCTGTGGTGGCGCAACGATGCTCAGGGGAGTCTGAGGCTTTGGAGCTTCGCAGTTCTCCTAGTGGTCCCCTGGCCGCCTTAGCATTCAAAATTGCCAGCGACGTTTTTCTCGGTGCTCAGACGTTTGTGCGGGTTTACTCAGGCACTCTGCGGCCAGGACAAGAAGTGTATAACCCTCGCACCCGTCAGACGGAGCGCCTGCAGCGTCTGGTGTTGATACACTCCAATGCAAGGAAAGACGTCGAGCAGCTGCAGTCAGGGGAAATCGGGGCAGTCCTTGGCCCTAAGAATTTTGCAACTGGCGACACTCTTTCTTTAAAATCCAATCCGATGGTCCTCGAGTCGATTGACATGCCGGAACCCACAATTAGTGTTGCTATAGAAACAACAAACAAGCAGGAAGCGGAGCGCCTCATGGTAGCCCTGCAGAAGTTTTCGCGGGAGGATCCGTCACTTCGGGTGTCTCTACACCAGGAAACGAAGCAGGTGATTTTAAGTGGCATGGGGGAGCTTCATTTAGAAATAGTCTTGGACCGGCTCAGCCGCGAGCACAACATCAAAGCGGCCACTGGCCCCCCGCAGGTAGCGTACAGAGAAACTTTTGCAGCGAAATCATCGGCGAAAGGGCGCTATGTGAAACAGTCGGGAGGCAGAGGACAATACGGCGAAGTCTGGCTGACTGTGGAGCCTCTGCCCCCTGGCAGCGGCAACAAATTCATTGACGCGATCCGCGGCGCCGTCGTGCCAGGGCAGTTCATTCCAGCGGTGCAAGAAGGAGTGGAGGAGCAGCTGCAAAAGGGAATTATTTCGGGTTCACCCGTAGTGGACGTACAGGTTACCCTCTATGACGGGTCTCACCACCCAGTGGACAGCAGCGAACTCGCATTTAAAATTGCAGGCTCTATGGCTCTGAAGGAGGCGGCTAAAGCCGCACGGCCGACTCTACTGGAGCCCCTGATGCTCCTCAGGGTTAGCACGCCCCAGGAATACGTGGGAGATGTTGTTACCAACATCACAACTAGACGAGGGGTAATGCAGGCAATGGAGAGTGCAGCAGGAGGCGGCCAAATGGCAGCAAAGGAGCTCATAGCGCACGTACCACTCGCAGAACTCTCAGGCTATACTACCTGCCTCAGATCGTTAACCCAGGGCAGAGCTACCTCCAGCGCACAACTGCTAAAATACGTCCCTGCACCGCCTCATGTGCAAGAAAATGTTGTTAAGAGCCGCACAGGAGCTTCAAGCCCAAGATAATAAATTCTCAAGACCCACAAATGCTCCGAAATTTTTTATTATAGAAAGGGAAAATGATTCACCTCTGCCCAAGCAGCTTTTGCTGCATGGGGCGGGCAGATGTAGAGACACTCCGTTGGCCCTGGAGCCGCGGCATGAGAGGAAAGGAAATTAAGCATCTTGCATCTAAAGACATAATTGCGGGAAATAAAGAGAATATCTATTTTTTAATAAATAAAAACAAATGCTTTACTTCCCTGAGCATCTTTGTTTCACAAAACCATGAAAAGCGTAGAAAGACTAGAAATTCTAATTTCAAGCTGTATCCCCGTTTCCTGCAGAGCCTCCTTGTGGCGCGTGGGTTTGTTGGTTGTTTTCACTGCCCTCTTGTGGCTGCGCTGCCGCCTCGGTATTTCCGCTTTGGTCTTCTGTCTGCTGGCCTTCTGCTGCCTCCCCGCTGGCATTAGTTCCAGCTGTATCTCCACAATAATCCTGTAGAGACAGCAAAACTGCCTGGCGCAGCTCTTCGTCCATATCTTCCAAACCTTCGATTTCAGCGGCCGCGGCGGGTATGTCCGTACCACCTGTAATTAGCAACACAAAAGAACAGTAAATCAATAAAATGATGCTAAAATTTATTTATTCTTTATTTTTTTTATTCTTTCGCCTCAGTTTTTTTGAGAAAAAAGAAATGCCGCGGAAATGCGCGGCGATGCCCAGCGGTGAACCCACCAACTGCAGTGGTGGTCTGGCCTTCGACTGGCGCAGCCGACTGCTGCTGCTGCTGCTGCTGCTGCTGTGCTTGCTGCTGCCTGGCTTCTTCAAGAGACATGCGCAGCACCATGTAAAGATCGGGATCGACATTCGGGTCAACTCCAAACTCATTAACTGCTGCTGCTGTTGCAGCTGCATCGGTGCCGCCCTCCCCAGCAGCACTAGCGGCAGCTGCTGCTGCTGCAGCTTCAGGGTCGTGCAGCAGCATAGCAGAAACCATAACGTCACTGAGAAGATTTGTACTTCCCGGAGGATATTCAACGAATCGACTGCAAAGCAAAACAAACAAAAAATCAGTTTTCATCTCCTCAAAAAATAGGGATATTATAAGACGGTGATACACTGCAGAAAAACATTCCACGAGCCGCTGTCTGAATAATGAGCCAACTGTACATACACTGAAATGAAAGGCACCTTCACTATTTCATCCGGCTTTTCCTCTCATTAAGCAAACTGGATGCCTTCGGCTGCCTTGTTCATAAATATAATTTTAAAATATAATTTAATACACGTAAACAGGAAAGAGAGAATGTACCTTGTGTCGTTGCTGTTCACGGCGGCGTGCATTGCGGCCAACTTGGAGCGATTTTCCTCAACATTCGCGAGGCAAACAATATCTGAACATCACATCGAGATTTGAAAATATAATATTTATTTTATATAAATACATAGTATTTATATTACATAAATATAGTTTTTATATTATATAAATATATAGTATTCATATTATGTAAATATATAATTGTTATATTATATATATATATATATATGCAGCAAATGGTCTGCCCAATCGCCTCTGCAGACGCACCAAGTGCAATATTGTTTTTTTTCAGCTGTTTCCCCAGCTGGACAAGTTGCTTCTCGCTTGCCGTCTGTACCGACACTCCAGAGAATCCCATCTACTATATATATCCCTAAGCGTAATTGCGGTTTACGGCCTAGGAATGGCAGACCGCTGAGTTTCTGCAAGAGCATTGTGCAGCTGTCGATACACTCGAAGAAAGTAAGGGCTCACCATGGGGCTGCCGACAAACAGCAATATGCGCTGCCTCTGCGACTTATTCATCCGATGTTTCAGAGCAAGCTGCGGCCAATCACATCCCAAGAAAACAAAACACGCAGTGCCGCTGCTGCAGCCGTAAATGAAGTAAATGAGCAAATTCACGTGTGGAGAGACTACGACACACAGTAAGTGTACATACACTGCAAAGCCAATACCACCTACACACGCAAATGTGCATACGTATGCTGACGGTGTATATCAAGCAACCCAAACCACAGATAAACTTAGGGCTTCATTTGAACGGCCCTCACCTGTGCAACGAGAATTCCCCTAACAAAATCGGCATCCCCTTTTGCTGAAATCTCATGAAAAGCAGAGGGAATTTTCCCAAATTCGGAGGTTGGCGCCACTGCCACTCGCACGCTGTACAGACACCAAAAAGATGCACGTGCCAAAAACTTCGACACATTTCTCATTTTCGAGTTTAAAATCCCTTTACGACAAGCACCAGCAGCACCAGTTGAAACTTCCAACAGTGCGCAGTAAGCAAAAAGCTGTTAGACCTGCAGTTATAAGGAAATGAACTTTGGAAAAGATTAATTATTGCTGACCTGTCGCCCCCCATCGTGACGATGCCAACGGCATTCTCTCTGTGTGCATTCAACTTGGCGTTGGCCAGAAGGCTTGCGGCGTCGAGCTGTGCCGCGAGGCGCGTCGGGTGAAGATCAGCATCCCTGGCGAAGGCGCTGCTGTCCACACAAACGATGCAAGCCTCCAGGCTCATTTCGCTCTACAGAAAAGAGGGAATACTAATTAGCCTAGTTTCGATCCCCGAGCCAAATGCCTCAAACGAGACACTGGACTAATTGAGAAATAGTGGAGCCACCCGTGGCAGGGCGATATGCTGGCGTAGCAGGCACTGGTGCATGCGTGAGTACATTAGCAACTCCTGTTACCGCCACCATTCAATAGTAGCAAAACCGCCGGGCTTGACGGGGAAAGAAAAGACAAAAAGGCACACAAAAATCATAAATATGCCGGAAAGGATGCCGGCCTAGGGCAGCGTTCTGCGAGGTTACATACAGCGCAGATGTGGCTGCGAGTGCAGAACGACTACAGCAATCGAGATACGTCGCCAAGCACTCACACCTGATCTGAATCTACCACACCAGAAATAATAACAAGAAAAACAAAACTATTCTTCAGGAGTGGTTGAGCAGTGCAAGACGACAACTGATGATGGGGTGTTGTATTGGGGCGGCTGCTGTTGCTTGTGGTGTATGTACAGTATCCTCAGGTCTTCCTCAGCAAGTTTGTGAAACGCATCAAGAAAATCCTTAACATTATATTTGTTATATTTCTGTTAACCAACTGGTAGCATGGGGCAAAGTCCTACTAAGAAGACCGATTTTGAATTGCGATGGCTCTTGCTGGAGAGTATGGGATTATGGAGGCAGTTACAGATCGTTCTTCTAGGAATGTTTGCCTTAAAATCTTTTAATTGCTGTTTTCCTCATTGTATTCCTCATTCTTACGGTTATAAAAAAAGCTGTTAGCCTCCCTAGGCATTTTGTACGGGAGCTGCTTAGAGGTATTTAGAACGCAGGGTAGGGGCCAGCAAGGAGCCTTTGTGCGCCCTGCGACGCGGCGGCTGGCTCGCATTTTCTCTTTTGTTTTCTGCTTTTCCTTTATTAATTTCTTTATCAATATCTTTGTAGTGTTCTTTTTGAAACGCGAGAGAAAACTGCAGCGACGAACTGGCGCTGTGCGTTCTGTTGAATAGGGCAGTGCCCCTCCCCACCTTGCGTTTTCTGCCTTCGAGGCACAGAGAGCCCCTTTTCTCTTTTTTCATGTTGACGCTCAAAATCGTACGGATCGAATTCTCTTTTAATTCTAATTGATTATCTTGTTAATTGTCTTTTCTGAGCCCCCCAGGAGGCCCCTTGCAACGGAAGCGATGTGTCATCGCCCTCCCCTTCCCAGCCGCTCTCTGCTGCTGTTTTGCAGCAACCATCGCGTTTAAGCTGTTATTAGCATTTAATAGAATTTCTTGATTTGTTTTTAAATTAAAAGGCTGGAAGGAGAACTCTCAGCAGAAGACGTGCCTTCTGGGTTTGTTTTTGCGACCCTTTTAATATCCTCCTTGAATGTTGCTTTTGTACAGAGCGTTGAACTTTGAAAGTATTGCACAGATTTGTCATTTTCAATTTTCTCCTGTTCTCTTTTTGCCTCAAGCCAGCGCGCAAAGCGTTTTTACACCCCACCGGTTCGCCTCCAGAGTCGAGGCTGCAGCTGCTGTCTGAGTGTCCACAGCTGCTCTGCCATATGGGCATCCTGAAGCTTCAGAATCCGCTAGACAAGTTGCTTTAAAGCGGACGTTTCGGGAGGGCCTTATGCGAATATTGTCTTATTTTTCATATGGACAGAAGACCCTCGCGGGCTGCTCTTATTGATTATTTATTATCCCTTTTCACCACGGGGCCCTCGGAATCGTCGAAAGCTCTCTTGCTATCGGCTCTCCGGTAGCTTGTATGTTCGCTGCATGCATGCGTGAAAATAGAGGCGGCAGAACCCTCCGAAAGAGCTTCTTGGGCATCCGTTTTTGCTTTTTAAACAGTGTGGTACGGCTTCGTCGCGAAGGTTTCTTTGCTTAACAAGGCGATCGACTTCGTGTCTCGCCTTTTGGTGTTTAATTGATTTTAATCTCTTATTCTCTTAACAAGGGAACAGCAGACAGTGCCCGTTTTCCTTCCCTTCATCACGCCATACATATCATGTCGATTACCACCAGCCAGTACCCTCAAAAGTCGCCGCAACGGAGATCGCTCTTCCGCAGCAGCCTTTTTTCTTTTTTGTCGCAGTCTCCGGGCGAACGTTCCTCCCCAGTAGGGGCGCCTTCTGCGCGGGAGGGAAGCGGGTGTTATATGCTGCCAACGAAGCGGGCACTAATGAACCTGGGATGGGTTTCTAGCTCAGCTTCCAGTGTATCGCAGCCCAGCATGCAGACAACAGCGACGTATTCCGCGCCGTACCCGAGCAATAGCCAATGCTCACTCAACCATTCAAGTAGTTCAAGCGGCAGCCAGCGGATGAAAGGGTCTTTAGGGAGGGTTTGGGGAAAGCTGAGCAGCATGCAGCTCATGAGCAGCTGCAGAATCGACAGTCTTGTTAGCGGAAGCACGAGAGCTTCCGTGACGGATGAAGCAGCGGCCCAGGAAGCCGCTGATCAATCGGATGATCCTTCCAGTGAAGTTCTGCAAATAGTGAGAAAAGAATTACAAGAACGCAATTTGAATATCGATGATTTTATCTTTTTTGGAACTGTCGGAACGGGCTCATTTGGACGCGTCTGTATTGTCGACATCAAGGGGTCTGAAAGCTGGTACCCGGCAATGGCGCTAAAGATCCTCAGCAAGCATAAAGTGATCACTATGAAACAAGTGGAACATGTTAAGGACGAACGACGGATTTTGGCGCAGCTTAGTCACCCATTCATTGTTAACTTGTTGGTGAGTGATGAAATCCACGTTGGCTTGTTTTGCTGTATATTAGGCATGACGACTTCTGTAGCAACTGTCAAGGTTTACTAGATAGGTTTAAAATCACTATAACTTCTTCTTGTTTCTTTATTCTTTATTTTATTGTTTATTTGTTTTGTTTCCTTGTAGGCATCGTTTCAAGATGAGAAGCGCCTCTTCCTTCTGATGGAGTATGTGAACGGAGGCGAGTTGTTCAGTTACCTGAGGAAGCAGACGTTCATGCCGACCGATCAGGCCCGGCTCTATGCCGCAGAAATAACACTTGCTTTCCAGTATCTTCATCAAAGAAGCATTGTGTACAGAGACTTGAAGCCCGAAAACCTGTTAATCGATGCCCAGGGGCACATAAAAATCACAGATTTCGGCTTTGCTAAAGTTGTAACAGGACGTACATGGACCCTTTGCGGCACTCATGAATATTTAGCGCCAGAATCCATCACTAGACGAGGCCACGGATTGCAGGTGGATTGGTGGGCTCTTGGGATTCTTCTTTTTGAAATGCTCGCGGGGCGGCCGCCTTTTGTCGACGACACCCCGTTGGGCATATACAAAAAGATCATTGCTGGGAAGATTGAATTTCCTCCCCTGTTTGACTGCGCGGCCAAGTCACTGATAAAGCGTTTATTGATTCACGAACCAAATAAACGCTATGGATGTCTTAGGGATGGAGCTGAAGATGTGAAAAACCACAAGTTTTTCCGAGGCATCGACTGGAATTTATGCTACCAGAAAAAGATCTCACCGCCTTACAAGCCCAACATTCAAGGACCACGGGACAGTAGCATGTTCGACACATATGCCGAGTCAACGGAGTCGTCTGCTCCTGTCATAGACCCCGCTACACAACAGGCTCTCTTCCATAATTTCTGATCGGCTGAACCCCTACCGCGGGTTTGGTGCACCAAGCGGATATCCTCCTAAGGGGTGCCTTTGGGGCTGAAACTCTCTCTGAGGATGCCGCTGCATGCGTGTCCCCCTAGGGGTTGCCTTTGGGGCTGGAATCTGGGGAGGTTGCTGCACATGCGTGTCACCCTCGGGGGTGTTGTGGGCTCTTCCTACTGATTATGTATAGGGAATCCTGATTTTTTTGTAGTTTGACGAAACAGGAGCCCTTTCTGCATTGGCTTGGGCCGCTTTCAGTTACAGCTCAGTTTTGGGAACACGACCGAATATGCCTTTCTGAACAGTGACATCAGGTCACCGACTGAGTGCTTTGTTTTTTATCAAATGTACACAGCAAAGTAGACCATTCAGCAAAGTAGATCGATCATACAGCGAAGTCGATGGTGCAGTAAAATGGAACATGAAACACGGTAGATCAGACAGCAAAGTAGATCAGGATGCCCTGTGGAGCTTGTAGGAACCGCGTAAAGGAAGCATGCTGTCTTTTCGTGGGTACTTGTTTATGTTATTTATTAAAGTTCAACGCTGCGTGGAGTCGATGCAGAAAAACAGTGCAGAATAATAAGCGGGATATGAAATTTATCAAGGGTGGCCGCTTGCCGCGGCACTCCTGTCGGCGTAATGGTTCCGAAGGTTCTTTGTGGCGTGCATCCAGGGGAACTGCAGTGTCTACAAATGTGCCCTGAGTTGGACGGAACAGGGATGCGTGTGTTTCTTACTGTCATTTTTTCCGTAGCGAATGTCATGGCGCGTTTTCCGGGTCGTCTCACCCCAGATCCCTGCTCATTTTAAGTTGTCATTCTAGCACATAAGCTGCAGAATAGTAAAAGAGCAGTGGCCGTACGAGGAGCATTCCAAAGTGGGGTCTTGCTGGTTTTGCTGTTGGCGAAGCCTTGCTTGTAGTGGTGGCTGAAGAGTCTGTTGAAACCAGTGTTTTGTTGTTCACCTGATTTTCATGGCCAATTTCATTGAAACATTCCTCTTGTTACCTCTAATAATCAAAGGTAAAAGAGTTTCGCGTGATTCCCTGCTTTCTGCTGATTCGCCAACGTCCACAGTGTCCTGTTCCTACAGGATAGACGATGCATCCTTTAGTGTCTCTGGCTGGCAAGCATTCGTTTTACCAAAGAGCCCTCAGGAGCAGAACCATTCTGCACTGGGGAAACAGGGTGTAGAAACTCATGCGCCTGATAAAAAGGGGGATGAGCGGTACAGCAAATGGAATTAATTGATTTCTCATGTTTTTTGCGTACTCCTGCGTTTGACATCAGCCGCCTCAGATCTTCTTGTCTGTACCAGCGATTTTAGAGTGCTGCTGCTCATGCCACTCTGCAGTTTAAGCTTACCTACAAAGCTCGCGAATCATACTTTGCTGGACAGTTTCGTACTCTGCATGCATTTCAACGCTTTTCTGGCGTAGTCGGAGCATTTCTTCTTGCAGCTGCATGCTTAGCTCTCGCAGACGATCGCTAGACCATTCTGTCGCGTTGATTTCTGAATTTTTTACTGGTGAGAATGAGTGGAGAAAGGTGCCAGAAAGGGTCACCTAACCAGCGCTAAGCTTTTTTGATTGCTCCAACCCTTCTGAAAATGAGGTGATGTCCTCCTGTAATCTGCACATTTCTGCAAGCTTGTATTCAAGCTGCGTGTGCCTCTCCAGTTGATCAACCTTCGCACCAACAGCAGCTAGCTCTTCGCGAACCTCCATAGCCAGCCTTGCCGTTATTTTTTTCGTTTCCGTATCTCCAATTGAGATTGTTTCCGGGGCCCCTCCGTGGTAGATTAGACCTTCCATCTTTGAAGAGCTGCTGATCGGGCAACCTAACTAGAGAGACTAAACGGCCATGCGAAGCGTAAAGCACTAGCCCTTTGAAAATAGGTACTTTCCGTAAACCTCCGAAGATGCCGGCATTAGCCATGCAGCAAGGACACGGTTAGAGTACGGAATTTCTAGAGTTGGCTTTTGGCGTGCCTTGAAACCCTCCCTCGTGTAAGTACACCCCAACTCGCCATCAGCGCCGCCCACGACTACCCTCCCATCCATAACACATCACCCTCTGCAATCCTTGCGCCAAACCCAGAAGAAAACCTCCACACATTTCATTTCGCGAAAATCTTCATGTAGGTATCTATACCATACCAACGTACCAAAGATCTAAGGAAAGCGACAGCGCGCCAAACCCAATATGGTGATGAGCGCAAATGCAGCTCACTGCTACGCTTTTGAACTACGCTAGTTGTTCGTAGAAAGAGAGTTAACCTTAGTTCACAACCAAACCCTAGGTATGAACTGCTGAAGCCCGGACTAAAACGGTGCTATATACAACTTCCGTTTGGGTGGCTACAGCTCCAAGCAGTTGCCCTGCATGTTTAACTTGGGAAAAGTAATGAAAATACCCAATAGGAATAAATTTTTGCGTTTCCGAACGATAAGCCCGAAGCGTCTTGCTGTACCTCGGAAGCTTCGCCAAAGCGGGTCAGCGCAGAGGCTCCTCCCTCAGCCACCCCCCCTCTAAACGACTCAAAATAGAAGGATTTAAGGGGAAGTACAAGTACAACGTGGCGCATGACACATAGGCAATAATCGCAGAAACACGGCTATTATTTATGATCTAGGTTTCTCTTTCTTTTCCTTGAAAAGTGCCAATAGAGACACCCCAGAAACCTTCACGACTTTGAAGCGGACTCCGGGAATATCACCAACCGCGTGACCAGAACGACCGAAACCAGCGACAAGAACTTCGTCGTTTTCATCAATGTAATTAAGGCAACCGTCGCGAGGCACGAAGGCGGTGATCTTCTTGCCGTTCTTAATTAGCTGGACGCGAACACATTTACGAATGGCGGAGTTCGGCTACGGACAGACAAAACAAAAAACAATCAAATATAAAATTCAGAGATAAAAAAATAGTTGAAAGCGAATTACGTGGAACAAGAAAATAAAATAAAAACATTGGAGTGTTCCGCGCCCTGCTCGGCCCATTGCCTATAGCCAGCAAGCGAGCGTAGACTTCGAGTAATAACCACGAGTGTGGTAACGTCCTTAAAATGCTTGTGTTTCGTCATGGCAATTGTATTTATTTCGAGTCGGATTCCATCCAATCAGTAATGAAAAGATGCATACCTGCTTCGCCTCAATGCCGAGCTTCTCAACCACAATGCCCTTAGCGTGGGAGCTGCCTCCGAAAGGGTTGGCTTTCCACCTTGTGCCGAGGTGAGCCTTTTTGTACTTCTTGTCCGCCCACTTTTGCACGCGTCTTCGATTGCGCAGTTTGCGCGCCGTTCGCATACCCCTTGGCTTGCCTAAGGATCCACAAAACAACAAAATAATCATTAGCTTTCTTACAAACCAAAATCCATACAATTTAGCTATCTAATAAACCCAAACCCATACAGCAAAAGAATAATTCGCTGCGCTGTGAACCCACAAATCCATCCAAAAACCAACCATAGCAACTATTCATGAACAAGATTATAAAAATCTGGAGAGAAAAGAAAGCACCAGTCTCCCCTTAAACAGCCTGTTCATGTCTAGTAACCACATAGTTACAAAGAGCGAATGTTCACATGCGCTCTGGAAAAGTTTCCTACGTATAATAATTAACAAATAACAACAGATAACGAAATATAAGACACCCGACACATTCCCCAAAAATCTCGCACACCCCTCACCCCACTGGCTGGCAGCACCTCAGGGACTCTTGCACGTACAGCCCAGAAACTAGAAAAATACTAAAAACAAAAACACTTATAATCAGCATGTGACAAACAAGAAACAAAGAGAAGGAAGAGAAAACGGCTGCGTTCAACACTTGAGGTTTCTGTAGGATGCTGGTAGGGTTGCGGCGGAGTGCAGATACTTTAGGCATTGCGTGGTACTCACAGGCCCCCATCTTGAAAAGATTTCTTGGGAAAGCGAAACAGAAGGCGCAGAAGAAATAGATGGCGAAGCTTTTTCTCCGCATTCAAGAAAATTGCTGTAGCCTGCAGGTGCTGCTGCTTGGCTGCAGCGGAAGCTGAGGGGCGACAACAGTAGCCTTTTGTAATAATTCTACTCTTTTCCATCTATCTCCCAATTTATATATTCAATAATCTCTGGATATTCTACTTGAACTGATTTTTGTACTTTTCTTTTCACTATTGACGGAATTAGAGCGTAACAAACGATTGCATACAGGCACTGCTGTACTCCCCAGAGGTCGGCAGCCCTGCCTGCAATGCCAGCAGCACTGAGACAATCCAGAGCGCAGAGCCACTCATGGGGTTAGAACATATCGCAGTTTTCAGGGGTTTCAGAGGCTTTATATAGGAATTCCATAAAGCGTTTTACGGCTGTAGGGGGCTGGATCGGCTCACGATCCACCTCTGCCTGGCAGACACACGAGGCCCTTGCGTCAGACAGGAAAGCCGCTGCAGGTTTTCATTCAATTTTAAGAACACCTAATAAACGAACCATTTCTTTTTCTGCATTGTGCTGTCATTTGGAAGCAGCAGGTTTCCTACACCAGCGGAACTTGCTGCTTTAGTTTAGCTTCCCCCCCCCCAAGTCTCAACTGCAACACGACCAGGAGACTCCAGCAACTCTAAATTAAAAGAAAGTTACAAAAGATGTGTGGTAAGCTGCAAGCCGTGGCCGCCGCTGCTGGAGTGGCTTTGTGCTGTATAAGCTGGCAGGCGCTTGCGGCGCAGCCTCCTCCACAAGGGGTGAGTACAAACCTTTATTTTCAAAGAGTGCCGTTAAACTCGTTGAAGTTGAACAATTGTGTTTTTGCTGTTTGTTTTATTACGGGTAGCATTTTTGCATGCATTTTATTGAATACTTTCTGATGCGCTTCAGGGAGCCGGTGGTGAGTATGTGCCAAATGACCACAACGTTGTTAATGGGGGTTCACCGCCTTCTCCTGTGCCACCCACACCCCAACAACAGCATCAGTATCAACCCCCTGCTGTACCTCCTCAGCAGCAGCAGCAGCAGCAGCAAGGCTACCAGCGTCAGCAACAGCAAACAACAGGCAGCTATCCTGCTTCCCCCCCACCCCCACCCCCACCTGCTGGGCAGTATGGATACGCACAGGACGTACAGCAGCAACAGCAGCAGCCACCACCCCCACAGCAAGGGTATTATGCAGGAGACGAGAGGTATGTGCAGCAGCAGCAGCAGCCTCCTCCCACGTACCAGCAGGCAGCTCCAGCTTACCAGCAGCAGCAAGCCTATCAACCCCCGCCTACCTATCAGCAGCAACCGCCTGCATATCAAACACCACCGCCCCAGCAGTACGGCCAACCCCCTCCACCACCACCGCAGCAGCAGCAGCAGCAGCAGCCGCCTCCTCCACCCCAACAGCAGCAGCAGTACTACCACCCCCCCCCACCCCCGCCACCACAGCAGCAACGCCAGCAGCAGCCACCCCCTCCTCCGGCATACCAGGCACCGCCCGCCCAGCAACAGGGAGGTAGACCAGCAGAAGATATTCAGCAGCAGCAGCAGCAGCAAGCTGCTGCTAGGGCGAATGAGCAGAAAGCAAAGCGCCAGCAACAGCAACAGCCGACGCAGCAAAGGCAACAACCAACGAAGGTAGAGCAGCAAGACGCTTCAAATAAGAAAAAGGAAAAGAAACAAAAGGAAAAGAAGCAGAAACAACGGAAACCCGTCGAAGAAATTCCAACTTACGTAGAACCTGAACCTGTCAATATCGATGAAATGACTCCTGAGTATCAGCCGAGAAGGCAAGAAGAGGGAGGTGTAAGTTGCTGCTCAGTATTTTTTACTTATATTTATTTATATTTGTACTGTTATATTTGCTCATTTATATTCACGTTTTTGGATTGTCTGTTTGCTATTGACAGATCGCAGACATTGATTACGCAGCCACCCTTGTTCATATTCATTTATATATATATTATTATTTGCTTATTTATATTTATTTTTTTTGGATTGTCTGTTTTGCATTGACAGATCGCAGACAACGATCACGCAGCTACCCTCATGGAAGAGTGGGAGAAGCACATGCAGAACTTCATTCCCGATATGTTGGTAAATGTTTCTTTTTTTATTTGTAAAACTACCTAAAACAATTATGAGAAATAGTTACAAATACAAGTGTGATTTGGATGATTTGGGGGTTCGTCTCACCAACTGAAAGCAGTTGCACTTTAAACCCTCTTTGAACCCTCTCTTTAAACCCTCTCTTTAACCCTCTCTTCAAACTCGCTTTTTAAGGACTCTGTTTAAAAAACTTCTCAGGTGACCTTCTCGCTTGGTGCAAGATCAGATGAATATTTCTATGAGGCAATCGAAGCTGATAACGTTTTTCTGCGTGGCGGATTCTTCGTTGGAGGGGAAGAGGGAGATAGCGCAGTGGATTTCTCCATCACGGATCCTGACGGTGCGACGCAACGACTTTCAAATTTAAATTTTCCATAAGATTTGCGGCATCTTTGTTGCCTTTGGGAGGAAAGGGCAGTGGTGGCTTATATTGAAATTTAAGGTGTATTTTCGATATCGGGTTTTCCATGTGTTAATGCTTGAATCCAGGAGATGTTATTTACAAGAAGAGCCGCTCTGAGGGTCTGTTTTACTTTACTGCCAATAAAAAAGGAACCTATTCATTCATCTTATCGAACCATAGGTATGCTTATTTATTCTTCATGGAGAACGAACCACTATCACCCGTCTTGACGGTGCGATGCACCAATCTGCCTATTTTATATTTATATTTATATTTATATTTATATTCGTGGTATATTTGGTATTTTTGTTGCTTGGGGGAAAGCGGAGTGGTGGTATATGTTGGGCTGTTGGTGCTGTAAAGCCTCAGCGTGTTCATAGCCGGCAGCACACTTGTTTTCTGTAGATCTCATTTGAATTATTGTGCTACTTTGGATTTGGCCGTCTTATTGACAGATGGATGGAATCAAAAACTGTCACATTCGCGATTGGCCGAGGGGTTGAGACAGCGCTGCTCCCCAAGCACCTGAATAATGCAGAAGAGATGGCAGAGCAACTAGAGAGGCAGCTGAAAGACATTCAGGTAAGATATATATATATATATATCTAGAGAGAGAGACAGAGGGAGTGATGGCTCAGCTTTTGTTGTTTGCTTCATTTTGTGCACAGGCTGAGTCATCTTACTTGTGGATCCGGCAGAGGTCGCTGAACGACGCAGCCCAGGGTTTCCTCCAGCGGCTTTCTTGGTTGTCTGGGATTGAGTTTCTGATGCTAATTGGTACAGCAGCTTTCCACGCTCGGTATATTGTGGGTCTTGTGTCTGACAAGCGAATTCTCTAGCCAGAAGGAATGCACAAGCAGAGCCCTCATAGGGGTGCTCACCACCCAGCCTGGTGCGAAGTAAGCGCATCTTTTTCTCTCCTCCTCACTTATCTTCTTCCTCCTCCTGAGACGGAAACAACATTCATATTATGAACATTTATTCCCAGTATTGTTTCCAAGAGGAACAGGAAGATTTGGCCGAGCTGGGCAAAAGCAGACACCACTCGGGACAGCAGAATTCATTGGAAAGGCAATTGCAGATAATTCGTGCACATGAAACGAACACACTGGAATCCCCGGTGGTTCAGTGGTTAGCCAGTTGAATCTCATTTCGCTTTTGGGTTCATTTTGTGTCATCGTTTTATGTAGGCCACTGGTCTGTGCTCTCTATGAAGATGCACTTTTTGACCGCTGAAACTCAGTGGCTTGCAGAAACTCATAGCAAAACGTGCCGTGGGTTTCGGCATACTGCAGAAACTTGAGGAAAGAGGCCTTTACAGAGTACAGCTTAAGGGAGCTTACAGAGAACACTCTGGTGCAGTAATATCCAGGAAGAGAGATAGAGAGCATAAAAACTCACTTTCACGCGATGAAATAATTACAAGAGGACTCTTAAATGGCATCCCGAATAATACTTTCGGATTTATCGGCGAGTGGCCTTTTGAATAGTTCTACGGGGAGCACTTGGCACTGGGGTGTTTTGATTCACAAGGGCGGGAGAGAGTAGAGCAGAAACTGCCTACGCCCAAGTGCTGTGGCTAGGGTGGAAGCTAGGCGTGCCAGTAAGAGCAGCGAAATTGAATATTAGTTATCAAGAGACCTTTCTTCTGATGTGCATTTAGATTTCCCCGTGATCGCGGCAGTTCCGCAAAGGGTTATTGTAGAAGGAAGATATGTCAGTTTTCCTGACTCTCGGAGGTTTCGCCGTCGCCAGAGAGACGTAACTTAAAGCTACCCACGGCTGTCTCGAGGGCTTTTGAAATGCCGGATCGGCTGTCTGCACTGTGCGGATACCTCAGCCGCTGGCTGGCGAATGCGGCTGGCAGGCAGTCGGTGAGGAAGCGTGAAACTTCCTGCTGTTCTTTGGATCTTTCGAGCGTTTGCACGGAATGCGGCGAGTAGAAACTCGGCATTTCGGATGGAGTAAAAAACCTTTTCAGATAATAAATATCACCGACAGGACTTAAATGCAACCGAGGAACCTGCCGACCATCCAGATGTTGATGGCGCAGCTCAAGGCTCCTTGCAGCGTTTCTCCTGATGCTCTGACAGTGCGAATTGTTTTCGTCAATTTCGGGGGGGAATCCAATGGGGCTGCATGCAGATGAGATGGATGAAAGCAAATAAATGTCATTTATTACATTCATATCATCAGTATCATTATTATCTTTGAAAAAAAATGCAGCAGAAAAGAGCAGAGCTTCAAGCGCGTGGCGGCTTTCAGCCAACGCCTCCGGCGCTTCTACTAAAATGAAGGCTTCCACACGAGATAAGAAAAATCGGAGCTCCTCAGACACCTGAGGCAACCGGCTCCATGCAAGAATACTGAGAAATGTTTTCAGCCGCCTCTCTGGTGAAAATGCTGCCGATAAAGGCTCTGCATCTGCTGATAAGTTGATCACCAGCAACGCCTTGGCAGTGTTTAGCTGCTGCAGAACCCACGCAGGAAACACGAACACCTTATTCAGAATGAAGGCCGAGCAGTGCTGATAAATTATCGACACACAATGAAACAAAGAATTCAAAGATGCATGAAATACATCCATAAACACGCAACTGCCTACGAAAGAAAATTTCTTCCGCAGTCAGCAAGCGCAGGCTACTCTTCTCCGATGAGTGGACAGACGGACATCATCAAAAAAACTAATTTATAAGATTCATTTACAATGGTGAAAGGCATTAAAATATAAACTTGGATGGTTACCGCGAAAGCGACGGAGATTTGCAGATTAGCGGCCCTTAGGACTTGCGCCCACTCATCGGGAGAAAGCAGTCTGCGCGTTCTGACTGTGATTTCTCTGCCAAGTGCATCCGTGGCTTTTGTTTCTATCGCAAGCCCGATGGAATTCACGTAAACTCCAGCTGCCCCGTTAATCGCATACGACACGAACTGCATGGATGCCGCTTGGCTGGAAAACGCGAAATCGCTGGCGAAAGCGGCGAGCGCAGAGGTAGGATCTTCTTCAGTAAAAGTAAAGAATGGAGGAAGTTTATGTCCCAGTAAGTCCAGAAAACAGTGAGCTGTAGGAAAGCGAACAGCAAACACATGAGCCTCTAGTAGGCAGAAGATATCTCACTGCCCATTGGCCACGCAGCAGAGGGCGGATGCTTCATTTATTGGAGGCGGAAATAAAAAACGTTAAAGTGGAAATAAATAACATATTAGCGGAATTCCAACGTAGTTCGTTGCATTTATCGATAAAAGCTTGCAGCTCGAATTAAGTCTGCTTAACCTACACTGGGTTTCTTTGCCGCCATGGCTACTTGAAGCATCTGCACGCTCCCTCGTTGACAGAAAACCCAAAAAAGCGATCAAAATGAACTCATATATTCTCATTTTTTAGCACCTTATGAGGCGTTGGCCAACGGTTGTACAGGCGGGATTTGGGGTTCATTTATTTTTATTCACCAGCAGTAAACTTGACTTCTTAAATGCCGAGATGTTCAGCATCGAGTGCAAGTGTAATAAAAATAATTTTGTTATTTTTGTTATTGTTATTTCTGATGCAGCGGGAGCGAAAAAAGTCGATTTCCAACTTGTTTCATTTAGAACGGTTTATTAGGATTCTCGACCCTGGTCTCTATTTCAATTCGAACATGTGAAGACAAGAACATCAAATGCTTCAACAATTCACCTAAATGTACAAAAATGAGTCTAAATAAGTGATGTGCAGTTCCAGCAACACTAAAGGGCAATTCAAGTGTCTCGTGAAACCAGCTGCCATTATTATTTTCAAAGGAAACATGAAAATCATTATGTTTTATTATCTTAACAAATTCATTTATTTTCACTTTTCTGTGCAATTCGATAAACAAACAAACGCAAATCTAAACAAATGATGGTCAGTACAGAAGCTGTGTGTGGCTGATGAAGCAGCCCCATTCGAAAACCCATGGGAGGCCCCTGAATAAACCTACGGCTGTTGTCTGTTTCAAGAAAAATATGAAAAAATAATACTTTTTAGGTTTATTGTAAAGCCATTAATTGCTTCATTTCTCTAGTTTTTCCCGCTGAGGAAGGGTTTAATGTTTTGCTTTCCTTGTATATTCTATTTAGGCTTCTCCCCAATTCTCGCAGTTGCCTGAGAGGTGTATTTCGAATTATTGGCGGGGACCCTGCGCTAATCTTTTGTTCTAAGGAGTTCAATGCATTCCTTTCTCCTCACCGCCCATTCGTTTAATCTGATAGCAGATCCCAACCCATGTACTGAACACTAAGGTAAATAAATGAATGAATAAATAAATGAATATACATATATATATATTTGATTTTGTGTGAGTGACTTCTGGACGAGTACTGGCTTTGAGAGCTTTCTCCCTGGTTGTGCAGTTATTCTGTATCCTGTATTTCGCTAAGTTGCCTTCGCCTGACTGGCACGTCTGTTTTTCTAGTTGCGTGAATAGGACCGAGACCTCTGGTCACTACCTGGCTAGTGATACGGACAAGACCAGCAGCGGACTGCACTGGAGTATCACGAGAAGCATCAGCAGCGATTCATCAGATGGCTCTTCAACTATCCCGCTATTGTGCTGGGCTTCAGCTTATGGCGCCAGCCTCTTGGATTCGCCGACCGCAGACACTCAAGCGCGTTGTATCAGGTTTACATGCACACCAGGAGAGGCAGAGCTTTGCTAGCACAGGGCTGCCTTCTCCCCTCTTGCGGACCCACCAGTTGAGGGCGCAGAAGAAAACGTTCAAACCGACCGTACACGAAGGTTAGCACAAATATTGGGCTCTAAAGCTGCGCAATAGGCAGGTGAAAGAAAAGAAATTGGTTTTGGAAATGTGTCTCATAGTTTGTGCAGACCACGATTGTTTCTTCGTTTACATGTGTGCAAGTCAGGTGTCTGTACACCTCTCGTGTTTTTGCGGCTCATGATTGATTCTTCGTTTACGTGTCAAAGATGCAACCAGAATGGGGCTAATGCCTTTTCGCATGTACTGGAAATTGTGTACTTGCTGATGTTATCGTTCAACGCAGGAGAATTCGCAGTGTTACCTGCTCAAGATGTGCCTCGGATCATCCGACGGCCAGCGTATGCGGAAGCTGCAGATGGGCGCCCTTTGCCGCCTGGCAGCAAAACAAATTTTCTTAGCGATTCCTATGTGGACGCGGATCCCAAAGGATGGTCCATTGATCCAACAGGGGAGGTGCAAAGCCCCGATGCGTTGAAACACATGCAAAATGTTTGCAGGCTGGCAGCAACGGCACTGAAAATCGCAATGAAAGCTTCTAAGCCAGGTTGGACTCTTGCAGTGAGGGTTACCTTAGCTTTATGAAGCTAAGGAAATTAACCGTTGTTTCGCAATTGCCCAAATAACTATTTTGTTGCTCCTCCTTGGGCCGTTGATTGCTACGGGTGTAAATACACCTGCAGCTCGCGTCTTGCATAGAAAAAGCCTTTAGGTACTTTTCAAAACGAAGCAAGAGGTCTGAAGTATGCCATGCCGATTTTGTTCTGTTATGAGCAGGCGTTACCACCGAGGCTGTGGACGCTCTGGTGCATCAGTTTTTAGTGTCGAAGGGCGCCTACCCAGCTGCTGTCAATTTCTTCGGCTTTCCGAAGGCCATTTGCGCGTCCGTAAATGAAGGTAAGTTCTGTCTGTTGCGGCCCTCCGATTGCTTTTTAACTTGGTAACTGTACAGACACCCTAAGGGTATGGTGGACTGTGCGGGCCTGGGCGTAAAGTACGGATAGCACTGGCCAATCTTGCATTGCATTTCCTCCCGCCATCTGCCATGCCTTACGGCTATTCTTTTTTCATACCAGCCTGGCATTGCATCTTTTTTTATTCTTGGTTTTTTGTGGGCATCTGGTGATCAGTGGCTTGTCACGGCATTCCCGACTTGCGCCCATTGCGGGAGGGAGATGTCGTTTCTTACGACTGCACTGCCTACCTTGATGGCTTCTTTGGTAAGAAATATAAACAGGGTGGAAAATTGCACGCTGTTTTGTAGACTTGGGGTGTTACGCCACCATAGGAGGAAGTGCTTTGTTCAGCATTAGCTGTACGTATGCCTGCCGTCCTAAATATAGTACTTGGAACATTTTGTTCATTTACTATATTTATTGTCGTGTCAGGAGACTGTGCGGGAACAATTGTGATCTCCCCAGCTTTGCCGGAGCACGAAAGACTCGTGACTGCTGCAAGAGTGAGCGTTTCTTGCACCCTAACATCGCAGGCGCCGGGGCATGGGGTGTCTGTACACCCCATGTGCAACGCCTTTGTCATTCTTGGCCAGAGGATGGATGGCACGGTTTTAGCAACCACCGAACTGAACTGTAAGCTTCGTTTGTTTGTATCCTAAACGCAAGGCTGTCTGTCTCTGTGGCCTGTTGCATCAGGAGTGTCTAAGCCTTGCCATTCGAGCTGTTAAGCCAGGAGTGCCAATTGCCGCTGTTGGCGAAATTATTCAGCAAGTCAAAACATGAAGGGCAGGCACTGCTCTGTTTATCTCCATCCCTCCTACGACGGACACCTCTCTCTCTCCCGCAACGCAGTGGCTACTAGCTAGTCTATGCGTACGCAACAACGGCAGGTTTATGTTTGGTAGCTTAAGGGTGGATGGTTTATTTGGTAGTTTTGGTTCGCTTCTCAGAGAATTCGCGAAATCCGAAGGGTTCTCCGTCGTCCCCGAGTTTTGCGGGCATTTCATTGGCCGTCGTTTGCACCTCCCCCCTCTCGTCCCTCATGTGTTTCGTACGTTGGAAGTCTCTTTTCTCTCATTCACAACCCGTATTAATTTTTGTTAACTTCTGCTCAGTTTATTTGTTGGGGACCCGAGGCAGAAATGAATATTTCGAAGCTGCCATGGCGTGGACTTATTTTTTTGTGTTTGTCTTTTTCTATGCATTTATCTTTTTTGATTATTTTCTCCTTTTTTTATTCATCGTCATTGAGAAGTTACGAGGTGAGGTTAGCACCGCGCTGTTAAAAGGAACTTTAGATTGTTTTGCTTTTTGCGTTGCGGGCGACGCAGCCAACGACTCAACGCACGTATTCCGCGTAGGACAAACATTCACAATTGGTGCGACATTCTTTATCAGTAATTATTAGTAACTTCCAGGTGTACAGACACCCCAATTAACACCGAATCTTGCCATACTTCCTCAATCGTACTTCCGTGGGCTGAAGTGAGGAGGAAAGCTTGCGCCCTTGTTTCTGCAGCCTGCGGTGAATGGGGGACAGCCTCTTAGGCAGAATGTGCAGACAGACAATTTGTGATGTTGTGTAGACAGAAAGTTTGTGTTGTTATCCGATGATCATCAGAGCCAATATTATCGGAAGGCAGTGGTGATATTCGTTGCTGGGATGACGGGTGGACTACCGTCACTCAAGATTACGGGCGATGCGCGCAATTTGTACGGATTGCCGTACACTAACAAACTTCCTTTTTTCTTCAGCTCGCGGCCTTGAAACTCAGCATTAAAAAATAACACCAAAGCGAGTAGTAGAGGGTGCAGCAGCTCCCTTAAGAGCGAATCTTCCTTGGGGTGTCTCTCTCTTTGTCTATTTCTCTTTACGTGTCGATTCTGTATTTTTTGTGTGCTTTATGTGCATATCGGATTCATTAAAATGTGAATTGTTTTGCGTGCTGGCAGGAACATACACTCGTCGTGACGGAGGATGGCGCAGTGCCCCTGACGGTTTCGGATTAATTTGTTTAATTTTGTTCTCTTCAAGAACTTGCTAGAAACCCGTGCCGATTCGCGATGGACAGAAAGTGCTCTCAATTAGAATATTTATTTTATTCATTTTTTTTCTTTTCGTTTCACGCGGCTTACCCTCAAACGTTGGAATATTTTTCCAAACCATTCAGCTTATTTTGAAACATCTTTTTCGATCCGGGGTAATAATAACAATAAAAATAATAATTAATAATAATACTAATAGTGTCGCTGTGCACCAGTGCATCGACGAACCTGGCAGAGATGATCAAAGTTGCAGTCACACCAAATAAAGCATAACTTGTTTTGATTGTCGATCTCTGCACGTACAGTCGCACGAGCGTCGCCTCCTCCTCTCTGGCGTACTCTCGTGGTCCCACATCTTATTAAGGGGCACAACGAAAGCAGTGGAATGCTGCTCCTCGTCTTTAGTGCAGCTCTCCGGATAGAAACAATAAACAACCTTCAATCGTTTATAGTTAAAAACAAATGAGGTTGTTAGTTAGTAGCGCATGCCTGCATACAGCCAACGCAAATTACTATCCCTCCAGCTGTCACAATGAATAAATACCAAGGCCAACCAGCCATCCGCTAGGAGCTTTTTACGTTCTGAAAATAAGAGGCCCCTAGCAACAAAGGCGTTAGGAAGACTCAGCATTCGGCTCGGGGGCCACAGCCTGAACTCCATTTTCTCCCTCAGTCGCCCCAGCAGCGCCATCTGCGGCTACATCCCACAAACCCTCCAGTATTTCCTCAGCCGCCGTTGCAGCGGATTCTGCAGTAACAGGTGCCACAGATTCTTCTGCCTTCATTGCCGTGGCGTTGGTACCCTTGCTGGCGCTAGACAAATCTTTCTTTACATTTCCATTTGTTTCTGCTGCAGCGGGTTTTTCAGTTGCATAAAGCAAAGTTCTCTTTAGTCTCTCTGCTGCTGCGGCAGCCGCATCTGCACCAGAGACAGACAAAACACCCTCTGCACCCTCCGCCGCTGGCGCACCAGCAGCGATCTCCTTCTGCAGCTCGGCAATAGCTTCTGGTGTTGGAAAGTTTTCAACTTCGGGAGTCAATCGAGCGAAATCAGGATTATGCGTGACGACGGAATCATCGGCTTGACTGAATTTGTCGAATGCCTCTTCCACGACGCCTGTGCCTAGCGGCATCTTTGACTTTCCACCGAGGCCCTCCCAAAGACAAGCTACTCCCGTATCTTCTAGTAATTGTTTTTGTTTCTCTTTATCCTTAACAATGATAACTCCTTCGTTTCGGAAAGTTACAAGTTTTGTCACGGCGCTCCAAATCGAGCTGAAACAAGAGGGAGGATTTAAAATGTACGTCTTGTTCCACCCCTTGCCAGTGACGCCGTGAAAAGCAGTGTTAATCTTCTTGATGAGAGAATTGATCGAGAAAGAATAGGAAATGAAGGTATGCCAACTAATTCCTTGGAAATCAAAAATGAACACCGGCTTCGGCTCTAGTCTGTAAGAAGGCACGACGCGACGCCAATACACCTCAAGCAACCAACGAACATGCAGGAGAAATGCCAGCTGCGAAGCGTCATCCTTCAGAATAGTCGACAAATCGAACTTTTGAATTTGCACAATCACCTGGCGGGACCGGTCGCCCTTACCGCAGGTACGCCGATAAAAGTAAACTGGCGCAATACGCGCCCATTTGGCTCTGAGACCCTTCATACGAATCAAGTAAGACCCGCGCCACGCAGACTCGCCTTTCTGGTAGCTTGCCCTAAAAGCTGCATCTCCATCGGGAGTCATCCCACGAGGCCCAGTTTTAGGGCTCTCTGCGCCAAAAGTCTGCGGCAAGAAAAGGGTGAGGATGCCTAGCAGAAAGACTGCTAATGTTCCTGAGCGCACCATTTTGTACTACTTGCTGGGCATCCGAGATGAGGCCATCACGGCGTTCTGTCACGCGTATTATCGCTTTTCCCGCGTTACTAAACGCCACCTCCAGCAGACTTCATGCGTGCTGTCCAGAGGTGAGGACCAAGAAGCACGCAGGAAGAGAAATCCGACATATGAGCGCCAAGCGCTCGACACGTTGGAACGCCCTAGACAGTCCGAATGTGCAGGGAAGAAAAGGAGGAAAGTAACAAAGCTTTGAATTAAATGATTAAAACAAACAAGCAATAGGAGCAATGCATTTAATGGAGGTAGACTAGCAGAGCCAACAGCCTCATCTCCAGGCACAGCTAAGCGCCACTACCCCACATCCCTGTGGTTGGTTCTGAGGGAAAACTGCGTTATAACTATTTAGTATTCATCAATACTGAAAGCTATTTTGCAGGTTTTTCAATTAGAAATTTTAAAAGTGAAGGTAATCTTATAAAGCAGCCTCTGCCAGTGTTGAACTAGATTAGCACCTTCCTCCACATAGCTATGAAGTTTGCAGTATGGCTGCTGGATGCTGAGAGAGGGAGCATTAGGTAGATCTGCCCCTATTTCTCCATTTATACACAAAAATAATCATTTAGTCTTTTTATTTTTAGAGGTTTGTTGGCCAAGCTGCAGTCTCTGATGGGCAGTTATAAAGTTTAAGGCTTTCGATCGTTCCTTGAAAGCATAATCCTGTCTCTTCATAAGTACCAAGCTCCCTCTACAGCCGCACAAATGGTTCCTTTATGAAATTAAAATCTCTTTATAGTTTCTTTATTTTTTATTTGAAACGCCAAGTTCTTTCTTTCCTAAAAGTGCTTGTAAAGAGCGTTGTCTATTACCATCTTATACCTTGAAAATGGTAAGATGTTGGATGGAGAGGGAGCTAAACGGACTTCTCCCCGATCAGCCTTTTATAAGCCCTCCATGAAATTTAACTGACGACTTTTTTCTTTAATTTTAGTGGCTTGCTGCTGAACTGCCGTAGGGCAGCAATATACTCAGAGGCTGATGCCTCACAACCTCATAACGCATTTTAGCCTCCTCTTTAGCGCATCTAGTTCCTTCTGCAGCTGGAATGATAATTTTTTAGTAAGTTTTAGCTCAGGCTAAAGTTTTAAAATTTTTTTTTGGGATACGTACAACTCCTTATTAGGCAAACGTGTAGAAATCATGTACTTGAGAGAATGAACCCTCAACTGAAAAGGCCGTAGATCTTTTTTGCACTCTAGAGCCTTTAGTCTTTTAAAGAATTTACTTTGCACGTTTTTTAGTTTACTAACTAAGGTTTTTAACTCCCGAGTTCTCTTCTTAGATCTTCTATATGGAGTCGCAGCATCCAACACCGCCTTTTGTTCCCCGTTTGTTTCTTCCAGAGAGCATCTTTAGCTTTACCCTTTATCCCTTCTACCTCCCATATATTCTACGCCATTGTCAGCCCATGGGCATGCTGAGTTTTCTGTTATTTTTGTAGCAGCTGTGCTGAGTGGAGGTGAGCAGCAGTATATGGATTTCTATAGACGAAGACCCTTGCTGTTGCATACCGGTAGGGCGTCCTGCTGCAGTCAGGTGTGAGGCAAGAGGTTGGTCTTATGATCAGGGCTGCCTCGCATGCAGCAACCAGCCCTTATAAATCGCGGGCTTTTAGTTAATCTCCTTAACACGTCATTTAATTCAGAGCCATCGAGGCCTAAACAAGCTTGCAATTGTTCTGCATTATTTTGCTTAATAGCAACTAAATTCACAAATTTTCTCCTTAACTTAAGTTTAATGGCTCTAGTTAATCCCTTTAGCTCCCCAATAATTTAACTTATTTAGGTTTAGTGACTGAAACAGCGCGAAATTCCAGCGAGGCAGAGGCTCGGTGCTGAGGCCAAGCACGCCAGAGTCGTATTTGTAGTGCTGTTTATTATATTTCTTGTGTCTCCTAGTTAAGCCTATGAGGTTTATTGCTTATTTGGTCATTAAGGGGCAGAGTTAGAAGGTGGCACTTATTTAACTAATGCTGAATTATATTCGTGTTAGAAAACTTTAGGGAGGTTTTAGGTGGTTTTATTAGATTTTGGGCTTGAGGAAAAAGTAAAAGGCAATCCTAATTTTCTACAGAAAACCAGCGTAAAGGTGGAGTTAACGCAAGCATAGTAATAATGCCTTTTTTGGAATGTTTGTTTGTATTCATGGTGATTTTTGTAATTGAAGTGGAATTCCATCCGACTCGTCTTTTTGCATTCAGTTTCGAAAAAATATTTTATTCGTCCGTTCTTCTGCTGTGGCTGATTGACCAACTGGATAATCAAACAAGAGACACAATTTACTGTATTTACAGACCCTCAAAGAGGCGGCCACACAGGAATTCTGACGTCATCATCATCGTATTCGCTTCTGCCTCTGTGAGCGCCGGAGAGGAGCCTCTCAAAACGGTGGACCTTTGAGGGCTGTCGATATTTACTCTCCAGGTTTAATTGCCATTTATACAATGCAAAAAGATTCTGTAATTATTTAATTGTTTTTTATGGTTTCCGGACTGATAAGCCAAGAGGTTCCCCGACAACGTGTGTTCCTGCAGCCAGCTCATCCTCCCCTCTGGTATTATTGTATTGGTCTAACAAATATAACCACTCGTTGTAACTGTCGTTCTTTAACCTCTGGCTAGAGGCCATAAGAATTAACAGGAATAATAAATTAAAAGCAATTACTTTCCCCCAAAGAAGTGTGTCCTTCAGGCTTGTGTCTCTGAGGCCATGTCTATATGACAAAAGTCAAGCGGCGAGGAGATTCGGCCAAGGGGCAGGCCAGCTGCACCCTCAGCACGACAGCACAACCCAAAGAGCTGGGATGATGCTCCTTATAAACATAGGTTTAAGGGTTCCCCTCCTAAATAACTTGAGGCATTAATTTAAACAGTTAAAAGTGTTAACAAACAAACACAGCAATATCGAACATAGGCATTGACATGCACCGTTAGTTATGCTGCACTTTACAATATAATTGCTCTCAACAAGCTTATTCAGCAAGAAGAGAAGGAGATATGGAGGGTTTGCGGTTTAGGGTTTAGGCATGAAGTCTATAGATAGGTGCATTTGCACTTGTTACTTTACATTTGCTTTGCCTTGGGTTACTCGTAGAAAGCAGGAGTGCAACGAGGAGCAAAGCTCGCTTAGCTGTGCCGAGCAGCAGCAACCACACATGTTTTTGGTTTAAAGAAGCTGCTCTGGTGGTCATACTAAAGAAAGGCACCCATGGCTATATACCCCAGATTAGATAAAATACTCTACACACACAAATTTGCCGCCAACCCAAATAACAAAATCGGAGAGCGTTGTTGCGGCACACCTGAAGCAGCCTGCGTGATTTTGTGCCTGCAGTGCCTGGAGGCAGTCGCTCGAAACAAACCCAAAACGAACATAAAAAAGCACCCGAGACAAGAAAAATACAGAAACAACCGTCCTTCTTTTTTCTGCTAATTTAATTAACAAAGTATTTATAATGCATTTGCAGAAAGAGACATCTCATGTGTGCATGTGAAGGCAGCTAGAAAGAGTCGCCAGCGTGCACCAGCTCTACATAACCGCGCTTGTTTGTTTTGTTATGTGCGTGTATATGCAGTTTTATAATTGTTTTATATATGTATTTATATACGCAGAAATATAAAAAATAAATACACAGATGTGGGGAGGGACCCTGAAAGATAACACTAACAAGCAGCGGAGCTTAATTTTCAAATCCGTCTTGCTTGCTGCTTATTTATGTAGTTTTACGTTATCTTTCTCATTTTAAATGTGTGTTGTGCCTATTTATGTGTTTGTGTTATTCTTCTCTTTTTTAAATTTAGTTTTGTGGCTATTTAATTATATTTTTTTAATAAGTTACATTGATGTACCCAAATATATTCCATTAATTGTGGAGCGTTTCTGGTCTAAAACTTTTAATATCCTTTGAATAGATGAGCTTCTGTAAACAAACAAGCTATTTTTGGTGTACGTAGAGCTTACCACGTAACCATTATTGCAGTAAATAAGCAAAACAGAGCACCACAGAAGAAGCAACGCAGATTCCAGATGCCACATCACTTTGGTATTTAATTAAAACAAGTTTTAATTGCCTTTTGATCTAGAGTTTAGGGGCCCCTTAGTCAGTGTTTGTGATCTCTCGGTTGTTTTGCACTCCTCAGCCCACAGGCTTCGCCGTCACTTCTGGTGGCTACAAGTCTTGGTTTGTTTGAATTATGTATGTTTGTTTTTCTACTGCACTAGGGGTAAAGGGATTTTTTTTGATTATGACCCTTGTACGAGCCTTTGAAACTACTGTGGTCCTTCATTCTGTTATCTGACAGTGCAACATTTATTCGTTACTAAATGCGTGTTGATTCGTCTCAATTAATTTGTTTATTAATATCTCAGCTTTCAATTTCTCTCGGATTTGCGAAGTCCCAGTTATTATCCCTCAACTGGCGGAGCGGAGCTGCCCATACAGCTGCGGAGGTGTACCCGCATAACTGCTGAGGCAAGCCGGCTATACACCTCAGCCATACACCTTGCCCATGCACCTCAGTAGCAGAGCTGACAATACAATTCATCATCAGTGCTGCACATACATCTCATTTATACACCTCAGCAGCATAGCTGGTCATACATTTCATTCATACACCTTAGCAGCATAGCTGGCCATATATCTCAGCATTCGTGCTGCCCAAATACCTCTGGAGCAGAGCTGGAAGTACATGTCAACCCCATACCTCAGCAACCAAGTTGGCCACACTGCTCTGCAGAAGAGCTGTCCATACACCTCAGCAACCATGAATTTTTGGCTTGAATAAGTAGAGTACATTTTAGTGCTTTGTCTGGAGCCCATTTTCATGTCGCTAGCGGACGCTTTGGTTTTTGAGTCTGCCGCCGTCCTCCCCCGACAAGGCCCCCAGCTCTCTAACGCCTTTCTGTGGGCCCGCACAGCCCTGAGGCTTTGGGGCGGCGGTAGCAGCAGCGAAAACAGCTCGCCGCCACCGAACGTCGGCAGCAGCAACATCTCCACGCGGCTCTCCTTGCCCAACACGCTGCTGCAGGGGCCGCAAGAGTGGACGCAAAGGGGGAAGGCTGCACGCCTGAAAACAGGGCAGCAGCAGCCTCTGCTGCTGCTGCTGTTAAAAAGGAAACAGTCGGGGAACGGTCAGAGTTCTTGCCGAGGAATCTCCTGCTGCTTGCGGTGGAGCAACCTGCAGCAGAGCCGCTCCTCCAGCTGAAAGGCAAGCAGCCTATGCCAATTGCGAAAGGTTTCCATGCTGCTGCTGCTGGTGCCGCTGCTGCTGCAAATGCTGCTGCTGCTGGCGGCGCTGCCGCAAATGATGCCGCTGAGCTTGGGCTGGATAAGTGCACCAGCCCGCAACTCCTGCAACGCATGCTACGCAAGGTCGATTTGGGCTTGGCAGCAGCAGCAGCAGCAGCAGCAGCAGTAGCAGTGGCAGTAGCAGCAGCAGCAAAGAACAACATGTTTCTTTGCCTTCCAGTCTGAGTTACAGACAGACAATCTTAGGCGTAGCTCCGGTTGGACGTTCACCGGGGCCGCATATCTCGGCTTTATTTCCACCCCACAGCAGCAGCAGCAGCAGCAGCAGTAGTAGTAGTAGCAAATGAGAATCCCAGGTACGTTTTTCTTGGCCGTCGACGTCGGTCATCTCGGCTCTCTGCATGCACGGATGGACGGGGATGGTTCTCGCGAGTGGGCGCAGCATCCGAGCAGCAGCAGCAGCAGCTGGGAGACTGAAAGTTGGCACCCACTATCGAGCTTAGTAACAGGTGGGTCGCCTGTTTTGCTGATTGGCCTCTGCCTTTTAGTCACTTAGCGTCTCTTTTTGTTCTGATGAAAGCATCCCTTGCCGCATCTCCACTGACTGCCAGCCGTCACCTTAGCGGCAGCAGGGGCTCGCTTAAAACAGCAGCTGCCGCTGCTGCTGCAGTTGCCGCAAACGCAGGGAAGATAGAAACCCCGATTTGGTGCCGCACAGCCAGCCATGGGGCCACCTGATGTCTTTCGAACATTTCCGTAGCAGTGCGTCCAAAAGACAGCAGCAGTAGCAGCAGCAACGCACGGGAGCCATTCTAGCTGCCTTGACACACCATGCCAGACTTTGTATGGCTTGTGGCTTGGCTATCCAGCGGCGACTGGGGAGTTTCTCTTAGCCGCTTCTCTGAATAAAACGGAATTTCTTTCTGGAGTAGCATGAGCTGCTCTCAGTGCTGCTGCATTTGAAGCAAAGTGCCAAAGCGCAGGCGTAGCAGCACCAGCAGCAGCCATCAAAGCAGCAGCACACGCTACGACTACAGCCAGTCGTGGGGTTGGGGGTCCCGCCGCAACAGCTTCTGGTGCGTCACATCTCAGCCTGCTGCAGCAGCTTCTGGAGACGCTTGCAGGGAAGTCCCCAGCATTTGCAGGAGCTGCTGAGCGTTGCCTCCGTTTGCAGCAAAGTCCCGGATGGCGACAGTAAAGAGCCAGACGCGCTGCTGGCTTGGCTGCAGCGGCTGTTTGACCTGCGCCACGTCGAAGCGTCGTTGAGGGATCTCGCGCTGCGCCCGTCTCCAGTCTCACTAGCAGTGCTGGGAAATCCCCAAGCGCCGCCTTTTCCCCCCAAGAACCTAAAAGGCTGCTTTGCTGCGCCTCTCAGCGCATCCCCGCATCCCTTTTGGTGTCTCCGACATACGACACAACTGACAAGTCCCCAGCAACTGCAGCAGCAGAAACTGCTGCAGCAGCAACTGCAGCAGCAGCAACGTTGCTTCCGGGTATTAAACGACGGCTAAGAGAGGACCAGCTGGCGCTGAAGGCTGCGGAGCGACGACTGGCTGAGAGGCTGCAGGCGCACGTGCCCCTTGTGCTGCTCCAAGACGTCCAGCCTCACGTCCCTGCAGCCGCATACCTTGCCAACAGCAACAGCAACGGCAGCAGCAGCAACTGTAGAAACAGCAGCAGCAGCAATAGGGTGTATTTTGAATTTGTGTTGGAGGCTCGGGTCAATTGGTTGGTGCTTTTCCGCAGTTTTTTCGTCAAATATTTTGCTTTGTTTTTCGGAGGCGTCACGGCCAACGCTGTACTGCTGTTGGGACTCGCGCGTTTCTTCCTCTTCCCCAGATTCCACCTAATCAAGAACCACTACCACCAGCTGCACGAGTAGCAGCAGTAGCAGCAGAACTAGGAGCAGCAGCAGGCTGCTGCCCTAAAGATAGCTCCGCTCGCGCATCTGCTGCAAGCAGAAAACCATCTGCGCGTTCTTCGGAAGCTTCTGGAATGCGTTGCTGCTTCGAGGCGGTGTTTTTCTGCAGTGTGGCATGCAGCAGCGGCAGAAGGCTCTGCCTGCGAGCACGCCTTTTAACCCTTGCGTTTAGTTTGGGGCGCCCTGCAGCCTGGGCTGTCTGTTTGGCGTTTCTCTGCATCAGCAACACGCTCTATCACAACTTGCGTCCGGAGGTGCTGCAACAGCTAAACGCTAAACCGTAAAAGACCTAAAACCTAAAACTCTAAACCCTAATTCTTAAACCCTAAACCCTAATCTCCAACCCGAAGTGCTAGCGCCAAGTCCGAAGCACCAGCCGGTAAGCGTCAATTCGTAATCTTGAAGGCATCAAGTTGTTTGTGCTTTTAATGGAGGTTGCTGATATTTTGAGAGTCCATCGGTGTTTTAACGCATGAATGCTCAGTATAATCTATAAGCGCGGAAAGCGAGAGGTTGTTGCGGTATATAAACGTTCAATCCAAAAGTGGGTTTCAAGCAAAGGCATGTTTGCTGTTGGTGCCATAGCAGTGCAGGTAGCGGGCAAAGCCAGCCCTGTGGGCTTGGTCAACTGAACCACAATCGTGTAATACGTCAATTACGCGGGCTCCCAGATGGCTAACGCACACGCTTTCCCCAGCATTGAAGACCATAACTATGGAAGCATGAGAAATATGACTAGTGCGCTTATAACACAGCTTTGATGGCAGCCACTGGAAACTCGAAAATATCACAAACGGAGGCTCTGTCTGGGGGCACAGTGTCTTCTGCATGATGTATGGAGTTTCCACTCTATGCCAGCATTACCACGTAAACCATTCATGCAAGTATCGCACATAGCACAGCCACGAGTGGCTTTCCATTATCGCCGCTTGAAACATCATCGCTAACACTCGTAATTAAGTGATACCACCTTGGTGGAAGCTTTAAAAAGTGATTGCAGTCTGTCATATTGAAAGGCTAGATAATCAGAAAAACAACAGAAAACTAGTAATATGCAACTGTTCCCGAACATGCCACTTAAGAGCTGTCATCACTCCAACACGCAGATAGGCCAGAATAAACAACAACTAACCGTGCAAAACTAATCCGCCTCAGCCCTCCGCTAGTTCGTCCGCTACAAGCAATGCGCGATTGTTCTCCTTATGCAGGAAAAGCAACACAGCACTTCAAACCCCGTATTCCTGTCTCTACGCATTTCCAGAGACGACAGAAAATTTCCTTAATGTAACAGTTTACCCAACACCCTTGTGTGAGGAAACTTATTTTGTCGCATCCACAAACAAGAATTGGGCTACGGAACAAACAGATGCCACAAATATGTTTTTCCTGCTACAATATGCAATGCCCTCGGCCTACAATGAGTGTCAACGACAGAGCTTGACACTACCATTTGCCCTTGTGCATCCTAGATCGACTTTGTCCTCTCTGTCCAATTTCTTCAGAGTATGCTTCCCCCAGAACCGACTGTCTGAGCCAGAAAAGAAGTTACGTGCTACGAAACATATCAATCCACGCGTGCCCTATATCGCTGTGCTTGTTCGCTTGGTTACCAGAGTCGTAATCTGCTGGCACTTATCTTTACAAAACCAACATAAAAGGGCCAACGAACAAAATCCCGTCTGATGCTTGAATGTTCAATCGTTCATACAGCAGCTGCAGCATAGAGAACGTACACAATTCCCTTCAAACAGAACACGATAAAACCGAGGCGGATGGAATCTCTTTACAAATCCTGCGGCGACACGCAAACATACCAAAAACATTACTGCACTTGCATCCAACTTAGCCGTCAGCTCGTTCCTTCAATCCAAGCAGTCTGCAATTGCTCTCCTTATACAGAGAAGATGCGTAAAGATTTGATTCGGGGTTCTGCGCATTACTCAGCTTTATGAAGCCGCTGAGGATTCCCCTGAATGTAACTGGCTGCCCAACACCCTTGCGTCACTAAAATCCGTTTCGCGGCAGATGTAAGCACGAGGAAAGGAAATGGCTTACGAGACAAACGGATGGTGCAACTAGGTTTCTACGGAAAATAATGTTAATGCCAATGGCAAACAATGCCTGCGACCGACGGAGCTTAGGACTACCATCTATCTTTGTGCATGCAAGCGCGAAGTTGCCCTTTGCCTCCAACCGCATCGGTTATTCATCTCGAGGAACGCATATCCTAACCACGACAGATGTCACGCTTTACGGACCAGATTGTTCCAAAAGAATTATGTTTCGCTATGCCTGTTCACGTGGAACCCAATTATACTAAAGAAAAACTCAGTCCAACGAACAAGATCGCCTCTCATGCTTGGGTAGTCAAGCTGAGACGGCAGCTGTAGAATTGCAGTTGAATACTATCTTCTTCAAACGAAACGCCATAAAGCCGAGTAGAATAAAATCTGTCCACAGATACGACAATCGCCACGACGGCACACAAACATATCAAATACTTTACAATGCTTGTGTGCACCCTATCCGTTCACTGGCTTGTCCAACGCAAACAGCGCGCGATTGCTCTCTCTATACCTAAAAACCTACACGATTCCCCCAAATTCCAATGCTGCCTCTACACATCTTAAAAAACGCCTAAAAGGTTTCCAGAATGTAACTGGTTGCCCAGTACCTTGCGTCATCAAACGCATTTCGTAACATCCATATCCACAAGCCCAAGAAATTGCGTAGAACAAACGGATGCCCTAAGCATGCCTTTGCAGACAAGAAAGTGCAATCCTCTTAGACAACAATGCTTGCCACTGATGGAGATTTGCATTACCATTTGTCGTTGTGCACCCAAGCGCAACGCTGCCCTCTGCCTGCCACTGCCTTCGGATATTTATCCGCCAGAAACGCACGTCCTGAACCCGAACAGAAGTGAGGTGCTCTGAGACACATCGTTCCTCGACTGCTGTATGCCGGGGTGCTTGTTGGCGTGGCTATTGTAATCGTGGTTTGCTAGGACCCAGCTATCCTCAATTAAGGAATTGGGTTTCGGGGCAACACATAAATTTGCGTTTTATGCTGGGGTGCTCAACAGCTCAGTCAGCAGCTGCAGAATACAGAATGAATGCCATCATCCTTGAAATGGAATGTGACTGAAACCAGCGCTATGGAATTTTACACCAAATACAGCAATGCCCATGAAAACAAAGAAACACATTGAAGGAAGTAATAAGACATATGTCAAAAACATTAGTAGCGTCCATCCTAGCCGTCCTCTGCTTTATCCGCTACAAGCAGCATGCGACTGGTATCCCTATACGGAGCAGGATGACCAACGCGCGAAATTCCGAGTTTTCCCTCTACTCGTCTTTACACATGACAGCAAATTTCCCCGAACCTAAAGAACAAACCAACGCCGCAAATATCCTTTTACTGCAGGAATGTGTAATGCCCTTTGTCAACAATGCCTGCCATTTACATAGCTCACCACTACCTTCTTTCCCTGTGCGTCCAAGCGTGACGCACCCTCTGCCTTTAACAGCCACCAAGTATTCGTCTGCAATAAACGCACTTCCTGAACGAAAACAGAAGGTATGCTCTACGGAGAGGATGGTTCCACGAGTCCGTTATACTGCCATGCTTGTTCACGTGGCTACCGTAATCCTATTCTGCTGAAACCCACCTATGCTTATTCAACACATCGGGCTAACAAACACAAGCGCTTCTCATGCTTGGTATTCAACTGGTCAGTCAGCAGCTGCACAACAGAAGACAGTTGCCACCTCATAGAAACGGTACACTGTGCAACTAAGTTCAATGGAATACTCCAAATACAGCAAGTATCTTGACACAGAACCACATCAAACACATTACTTTGCCTGCGTCCACCCTAGCCATCCGCCGAGTTGGACAGCAAAAAATGCCCTACAAAACAAACAAATGCCGCAAGTATGCCGTTGCGGCCATGAATGTGGAACGCCCTGGGCCAACAACGCCTGCCGTCGAGGGAACTCGGCCCAACCGTC